>CM077653.1:5896183-6143683 GCA_039707465.1 Rhabdophis nuchalis
GGGCAGAAGAACAGCTGGAGCCTTTTCCCGAAGTGCACATGCGCAGAGTTGCCAGGAGAAGGGAACAGCTAAGGAACAAGGGACGACTCGAGAGTAAAACCACAGGTGGATGGTGAATGACCCTTCCCATAAGGAATAAAGAGGAGTGAACGGGGAGTAGAGTTTGCAGGAGACAATTAGTTCAATTCATTCGGGTGAAGATCTGTTCCTGACTTCTTGCTAAGTAATTGCTGCTACAGCATGGCGTTTGGAAGATATCGGCCTGGCAGCCCTCCAAAGTCTGTAATTGTGAATTCTCTTGAACGACTGTTATTTTGGGACTTTGCTGGAGTGGAATTCACTTTAAACTAAATAAAAGATGTTTCATCAGGATGAGGAGTCGACTTTGTGCTTTTGGGAAGCCTAGGTCAAACCATCCTCCTCCTCTCTCCATACAGCCCAAGGCACCAAATTCTACCAATCTATGGAAGCTCCAAGGATTTCCCCTCCAATCTCAACATGCTAGCTGAGTTAGTAACTCACCTAACGTATTTCACACCCTGGATGGATCATTGTTAGCATTAGTCCTGCTCTGTTGCCAAAGAGCAAGTTTGGGGTGATGGTGAAAGCATCAAGGCAGGAACCACCAGGTACAAAAACCAGGTGGGTAATTTTAAGCCAGTCATGCCATCTCAGCCCTGGGAAAGAGGCAATGGCAAACCACATCCAAAAAGGATGGCAACCTAAATGCAGGGGACAGTTGCTGGACTTGATTAAAGGATTATGCATTTTCCACTTGACAGATTGTCTGTGTCAGAACCCCTTACCTGATCCTTCAATATAGAAAGAGTGCAGAGAAGAGCAACAAAGAGGATTAGGAGACTGGAGGCTAAAACATATGAGGAACGGTTGCAGGAACTGGGCATGGCTAGTTTACTGAAAATAAGGACTAGGGGTGACATGATAGCAGCCTTCCAATATCTCAGAGGCTGCCACAAAGAAGAAGGAGTCAAACTATTCTCCAAGGCACCTGGGGGCAGGACAAGAAGCAATGGGTGGAAACTAATCAAGGAGAGAAGCAACTTAGAACTGAGGAGGAATTTCCTGACAGTTAGAACAATTAATCCGTGGAACAGAAGTTGCGAATGCCCCAACCCTGGAAGTCTTTAAGAAGATGCTGGATACCCATTTGTCTGAAATGGTATAAGGTTTCCTGCCAAGGCAGGGGGTTGGACTAGAAGACCTCCAAGGTCCCTTCCAACTCTGCTATTGTATTGTATTGTAAGATTTCCAACACTGCATTCTTCACCACTGTATCCATCCACTTTGCTTTTAGTCATGCATGCCCTTCTATTGCCTTCCACCTATCCAAGTATTAGGGCCGTGATGGCGAACCTATGACACGTGTGCCAGAGGTGGCACACAGAGTCCTCTCTATGGGCACACGTGTCATCACCAGCGGCTCTTCTGGTTTCCAGCATACATATGTGCCAGCCAGCTGGTCTTCACAGGCACTGAAGCACCAGAAAATGGCCCCAAAAACAGCTCAAATACAGGCTGTTTTCAGCCGATTTTTGGCCGTTTTTAGGGCCAAAAACAGCCTGAACAACAGCCAAAAAACTGGCATGCACACAGGTTCCAGTTTGGACACTTGGTGCCAAAAATGTTCGCCATCACAGCATTAGGGTCTTTTCCAGATCGATCTTCACCTAATGTGTCAGAAGTTGGATAATTTGAGCCTGGTTGTTTGTGCTTTGACTGAGAATGCCGAGTTGATTTGTTTGATGATCCATCACTTTTGTTTTACTTGGCTGTCCACGGTAGTCTCAGGAGTCTTCTCCGACGCCAGAGTTCAAAAACATCAATACTCAAAAATCCAAAACTAGCTTGAAGGCACATGTTTTTTCCCCCTGTACCTGCTGACAGCCAGCAGCTGATGGGCATATTGGCAGGAGCCACCTGATTCAACACCTGCTTCCGGCTTCCTCTTCTTTGCCAAATCTCTCTCGTTATTGTCTGCACCTAGGATGGATGCTGTTTCTGAACTGTGGTGTTGGAGAAGAGTCTTAGGAGTCCCTTGGACCGCAAGGAGATCCAGTCGGTTGATCCTAAAGGGAATCAGCTCTGACTCTCCTTTGGAAGGACAGATATTGAAGCAGCAGCTCACCTACTTTGGCCACCAAATGAGAAGATGGGACTCATCGGAAAAGATCCTGATGTCGGGAGAGATGGGAAGGCAAAAGGAGAAGGGGATGGCAGAGGGTGAGATGTTTAGAAGGTGTCCTTCAATTAAATGAACATGAGTTTGAGCAAACTCCAAGAGACAGTGGAGGACAGAGGGAGGGGCGGGTCCATGGGGTTACAAAAAATTAGGCGCAACAAAGTGACTGAAGAACGGAGTGGTGCGGTGGCCTAAAGGGGGAGCTCTCACCTCACAATCACAAGGCTGTGAGTTCGACCCTAGGCAGAGGGAGCTATTTCTGTCTCTGGGCACATAAGAGAATGTATCTGTGGAACAAAACTCCGTATTGGCAACAAGAAAAGCATCCGGCCATGAAAAACTTATGCTAGAGCCATTCAGTTACCTAGATTCCACCCTGCAAGGATTATGGGATCGTTAAAAGATGATGATGATGATGATGATGATGATGATGATACAGTGAAGGTATAGAGGTAAGGCTATGTAAAGACATGGGTAGTAAGATACCGTGATCTCAGTAGCTGGCTACCTTGAATACCTACGAGCTCACCTAATTAGCACAACCAGCTATGGGAAGAAAGGTAAGGTTACGTACAGACATGCACATTAAACTGCCATCTTCTCAGTAGCCCTTTGTCTTTCAACCCATTATCTCACCCAGCAGAGACAGGCTGTCTTGGGAAGTGAGATTTAACCTTGGCCTGGATAGCTTTCTGGTTTCACAAAGGGAGGGAGTAAAACAAAGAACAACACAGTTGCTAGATCTGTGCTCTATTCTGCTTTGCTTGTAAAAAAACTGTATAAAAGCCAAATAAACTCTGCGTAAGGCAGACAGACATTTTGGACACAAACTGCCGTGATGGATTTCTGAAACCTACCATACAGTACAATAGCAGACTTGGAAGGGACCTTGGAGGTCTTCTAGTCCACCTGACTAAAGAGACATCAGGACTAATAAAGCCAAAGCCTTCCCTTTTACACCACTCCTTTAGCCACATATTAAACTCTGCTACACGCTGGCCCTTCCCTTTTTGTTCCTTATATACTGATAAAAGCCTCTGAAAAGAAAAGCCTACAACCTATATTACTAAGTTCATACCCCAAGCTCTGGAAATCATTCTGTACAGAAAGTACATCTTTTGGGGACAGATCATTTGTGCCAAGATGTATAATAGCATCCACATCACTGTCCTTCCTTACATTCTTGACTATCTTAAGAATCCGCCTCTTGTCTCTGCTGGCAGTAGCACCGGGCACATGATGGTGTGACCAGTAGCACATGATGATGATTGTTGGGGGTAAAAAACACACCCGTTGGAAAATAAATAGCGGAATAGTGCAATATACCGGATAGCAAGAGATACGTTGCTTAAAGCACACAATAACTATCAAACACTGATAGTAGAAAAAAGAAATAGTCTTTACTCTTGTTGTAACTAAATTACTTCTTCAAAACAGTGATACTAACTCTTCCAACAATAAAACAGTCCTTCACCAAAACAGTTATCTTACAGCCAAAACAAACAATGATACTTCTTCCGTCTTCGTATACAGCTCCGCCCCCAGTGGCAATCAGGAAGCAAAGGAAAACAAAAGGGGATGAACTGTGTTTCTAGCTACCTTTTATGGTTGAGCTGGGAAGCACAGCTATTCAGATTCAACATAGTCCTTAAAGTTACATATACTCTTTAAGAATCCTGGCTTATATATATATATTGTCAACCCAACATCAGGATAATTATCCTGATGATGATGATGATGATGATGATGATGATGATGATGATGATGATGATGATGATGATGATGATAGTGACTGAAGAACAAGAATGGATTCACCTCTGGCCCATCCTGGGTATAGACAATGCCCAGGGTTTCTTTTGAAAACTAGAATTAATCGGCGTCCAAATGCCATTCTTGGCAAAATACAGTCAGCACATTTCTAGCTCAAGTTTTTAATCTAGTCTCTTTTTCTTTCCTTTTTTCCCTTCACGGTTAACTTTTGTCTTCCGATTTTAATTTGTTCTTTGACATTTTTCCCCTCTTTTCCATCCCTCACTGGCATCTTCTGCCAATGATAAATAGATAAATAATGGCAAGGCAGCCGGAATGAAAATTATCCCGAACTGCACGTCTGTGGAGCATTGGCGCTGATGGCAGGTTTTTTTTTTTTAAAAAGGAAAGCATGAAAGAAAGGAGGGAGGATCGCGCCATCTGTTTTGCAAAGCGGATCCTCCTTGGGTACGCAGCTTTCAAGTAGGAAATAGTAAAGAACTTGACATCTGCAGTATCGTGTGGCATGAATAATATGGCACTCTTCCCAGGGAGGAGAGGGGGCCTCGCAGCGGCAACCAAAGTGAAGGTCAAAGGTTGGAGTCAAACCATGAATAGAATGGAGTGGAGTGAAGTGGAGTGGAGTGGAGTGGAGTAGAGTAGAGTAAGTGGCATGGGATGGAGTAGGGTGGGGTGGGGTGGGGTGGGGTAGGGTGGGATGGAGTAGAGTAGAGTAGAATAGAATAGAATACAATACAATACAATAGAATGCAATAGAATAGATATTGGAATGAAGAATAAAGAATAGAATAGAATAGAATAGAATAGAATAGATATTGGAATGAAGAATAAAGAATAGAATAGAATAGAATAGAATAGAATAGATATTGGAATGAAGAATAAAGAATAGAATAGAATAGAATAGAATAGAATAGAATAGAATAGAATAGAATAGAATAGATATTGGAATGAAGAATAAAGAATAGAATAGAATAGAATAGAAATTGGAATGAAGAATAAAGAATAGAATAGAATAGAATAGAATAGAATAGAATAGAATAGAATAGAATAGAATAGAATAGAATAGAACACTTTATTGGCCATGTGTGATTGGACAAACAAGGAATTTGTCTTTGGTGCAGATGCTCTCAGTGTACATAAAAATACAAGATCCATTCATCAAGAATCATCAGGTACAACACTTAATGATGGTCACAGGGTACAAATAAGCAATCAGGAAGCAATCAATATCAATATAAATCGTAAGGATGCAAGCGACAAAGTTACAGTCCTGCAGTCATAAGTGGGAGGAGATGGGTGATAGGAAGGATGAGAAGACTAATAGTAATAATAATGCAGCCATAGTGCATAGTTTGACAGTGGGGAGGGAATTATTTCTTTAGCAGAGTGATGGCATTTGTGAAAAAAACGTTCTTGTATCTAGTTGTCTTGGTGTGCAGTGCTCTGTAGCATCGTTTTGAGAGTAGGAATTTAAACAATTTATGCCCAGGATGCAAGAGGTTTGTAAATATTTCCACAACCCTCTTTTTAATTTGTGCAGTGTACAGTTCCTCAATGGAAAGCAGGTTGGTAGTAATTGTTTTTTTCTGCAATTGAAAGCAACTGACAGGAGCTGCACCACAAGTTCCATCTGGTTTCTACATGCATCGTGAAACCTCACCCATGTACAAAAAGGAAGGTAGTTTATAGCATTGATTCGATTTTCATCCTGTCTTTATTACTCAATATTCAAAGAACGTGGATTATCAGTGCTAGAAGGGAGCAAGGCTCAGCCCCTTCCAGCATCGATGATGTTACCGAGTTGGATAATGAAACGCCTGCAAGAAAACAACCAAGCACCAAGAGAGTAAGGTTACCCCAGAGTCCTTCTCCTGAACTTTACAAACCCCCACTGTCAGGCCCGCTTCCATCATTAATCAAGAAAGACTACACTCAAAACCATTTTGAGGTTTTAAGGTTACTTTTACTGATGATGAAAAGACAGCAGCAAAAGTCAAGCAAGGAATGAGATATTTGGGCGCGAAACATATATATCAAAGCACTATTACTGTAACGCTCTCTACATGGGACTCCCCTTGAGGTGCACTCGAAGGCTACAGTTAGTACAGAATGCAGCCGCGCGGGTGATTATGGGTGCCTCAAGGCAAGCCCACATAACACCTCTCCTGCACGAGCTGCACTGGCTGCCTGTGGCCTTTCGAGTGCGCTTCAAGGTGTTGACGACCATCTTCAAATTGCTCCATGGCTCGGGGCCTAGCTATATACGAGACCGCCTCCTGCCCCATACATCCCTTCGTCCGATCCTCTCCCACAGAGAGGGTCTTCTCCGGGTGCCGTCGGCTGGGCAATGCCGGTTGGCGACACCCAGGGGAAGGGCCTTCTCTGTGGCGGGCCCGGCCCTCTGGAATGACCTACCCCCCGACCTTCGCACTACCTCGGACCTCCGCCTCTTCCGCCAACGTCTTAAGACGCATTTATTCCAACAAGCCGGCCTAGGGTAGGCCCCCGTTTCTGACTTTTTATACTTAAATTATAATTTGGCAGGGTTTTTAAATGGGTTTTAGCACGGGTTGAATAATTTAATATATTTTAATGATGTATATTGTATTTATTGTGGTTTTAAATAATGCCTGTGCGCCGCCCTGAGTCCTAACAAGGAGAAGGGCGGGGTATAAATTCGAATAAATAAATAAATAAATAAATAAATAAATAAATAAATAAATAAATAAATAAATAAATAAATGAATGAATGAATGAATGAATGAATGAATGAATGAATGAATGAATGAATGAATGAATGAATAAATAAATAAACAAACAAACAAACAAACAAACAAACAAACAAATAAATAAATAAATAAAACTACCCATCCCCTAACACCCCTTGACCCCCAGGATATTATCCAATGCAGAATCCTCCACAATGTCAGGTGGGCAGCCCGTCCAGGAACATCATCAGAATGGAATGCGAGACCGTTGGCCTTAGCGATATCCAGTCCTGGCTCCATCACCTCCAGCACACTTTATGTCCAATACCCACAGCCCCTCCCTCCCCGTTTCAATGGCAGCTGAAGCAAGCAATAAAGCGGAGGCTGACACCCACTCTCTTCTGGTACTGATGAGGTTACCTAGCTAGGTAATGCAACATCCGAAAAACAGCCAAGTTCATAGAGCACCAAGGACCCCACAGTCCTCCTCCTCTTCTTTCTCCCCCCCCCCCTGCAAACCCCCGCTCCATTCTAGCCCTGATGAGATTATCTAGTTGGGTAATGAAACAACTGCAAAGAAACAACCAAGCTCAGAGAACACCAAGAAACCCACACTGTAGAATCTCTCAGGGTATATATCTATTAGGTTAGATTAGAAGGTTATAACTTCAATCTGGCAAGAGTGATGTCAGGCACAAACTCAAAGGCAACGCTGAGAAAGCCAATTCTTTATTTGCTTAGACCAGGGGTCTGCAAAGTCAGCTCTTTTAACATTGGTGGACTTCAACTCCCAGAATTCTGGGAGTTGAAGTCCACCAGTCTTAAAAGAGCTGACTTTGCAGACTCCTGGCTTAGACCTACTGGACAGAATTTTGCAGCTTCCTAGGCTAACTTGATCCCATCACCTTACTAGATCGAAAGCAGCCAGATGGAACGAGCTTTCATTGTTGTTGTTTTTTTAACATTCCTAAAAAAAAAAAAAGTTAAATTGTCACAGAAGGGAAGAGTAGGTTGGGGTTTTTTTTTAGAGCTAGGTTGTTCTTATTTAATCATCTTCTTATTGAGCCATCTGCCCACCACTTAATAAAATCTTCTGGCTCTTTCTTCCTCATCTAATTGGCCACACACACACACACATCTTTTTCCAAAGTCAAAGGGCTAGGAGTTATCATCTCCGCAAAATTCTACTATACTAAAGGTAGGGGGGAAAGCAGAAATGGTCTGATATTGCGAATGACCTCAATGAAATATACATAGCTGGCAGTGATGACATGTTTTTGCTGCAAACACGAGGGCTGGCACTTAGGATACTTTTTCTCAGCAGGAGGAATTGCTCTCCGCTGACTGCAAAATACGAAAAGGGACGGATTTTATGGGCTTTGTTTTAGATGTCCCTCTGCACCCTGATGAGAAGATTGAAGTGATGGTAATTTAAGCCAAGGATAGGGGACATGGTGCCCTGGAGTCACAGGCCTCCCAAATCTTCTTTATTCTGCCCCTGGGACCTCCTCTGAGTACAGTTGCTGAACATTGGTGCCCCGCAGTGGTGTGTTCCAGATCCCGGTGCAACTGGTATGGTGCAACAGGGCCAGGCATCCACCATATGCATGCATGAAGCATGCGCATGGGAACTTATCGCCCACGATGCTCCACGATGCTCCAGCTGCTCGGTGGAGCATTGAACAGGCACCATATGCACCATACGCATAAGCCCCGATCGGCTCAAATACAGGTAAGGAAGGCAGGCCCTCTGGAGCACCATAACGGAATGGTATCTGGTGCTCCCAGTATGCCCGTACCAGATTGTACCAGTCATATCCCCCCACTGGTGCCATGGTGTGTTGTGATGTGGAGATGGGGAAACACTTGGAATACTGCATCCACTTTTGGTCCCCACGATGTAAAAAAGATGTGGAGACTCTAGAAAGAGTGCAGAGAAGAGCAACAAAGATTATTAGAAGACTGGAGGCTAAAACATACGAAGAACAGTTGCAGGAACTGGGCATGGCTGGTCTAGTGAAGAGAAGGACCGGGGGAGACACGACAGTCTTCCAATATTTGAGGGGCTGCCACAGAGAGGATGAGGGTCAAGCTATTCTCCAAAGCACCAGAGGGTAGAACAAGAAACAATGGATGTAAACTGATCAAGGAGAGAAGCAACTTAGAACTAAGGAGGAATTTCTGACAGTGGGAACCATTAATCAGTGGAACAGCTTTCCTCCAGAAGTTGTGAATGCTCCAACACTGGAAATTTTAAAGAAGAGATTAAACAACCATTTGTCTGAAGTGGTGTAGGGTTTCTTGCCTAAGCAGGGTTCGACTAGAAGACCGCAAAGCTCCCTTCCAACTCTGTTATTCTATAGCCTAATTGTGCTGTATCTCCTCCCCTTCTTATACCCAGTGAACTAGGATGGTGTCTTCTGCAGCCTCTTCTGAATGTTATCCATTGTTCTGAACTTTAAAAAAATGTTTCAGTCCCTTTTGCCTAAGTAATGGCAGGGTGTGTTATGGGTCTCCTCACTTAAGGATGTCCATCTTAGTGAGACCAAGAAGAAGAGCCTTCACCATGGTGGTCCCCTCCCTGTGGAAATAAGAATGGCCCTCCCCTTGATAGCAAGAGCACTTATATACCATTTCACAGCACTTTACAGCCCTCTCTAAGCGGTTCCCAGAGTCAGCATCTTGCCCCCAACAATCTGGATTCTCATTTCAGCAATCTTGGAAGAATGGAAGGCTGAGACAGGATCAAACTCCTGGCAGTGAGCAGAGTCAGCTCGCAATACTGCATACCAACCATTGTGCCACCACGGAAAAAACAGGGCATGGGGAGGTGCTATGAAAGGAAGAAAGAAAGAAAGAAAGAAAGAAAGAAAGGAAGGAAGGAAGGAAGGAAGGAAGGAAGGAAGGAAGGATAAAAAAGGGAGGGAAGAGAGAAATAAGGAAGGAAGGAAGGAAGGAAGGAAGGAAGGAAGGAAGGAAGGAAGGAAGGGGGATGGGATAAAAACAGGAGGGAAGGGAGAAAGGAAGGAAAGAAAGGAAAGTAAGAAAAAAAGAGGGATGGGATAAAAAGGGAGGGAAGGAAGGAAGGAAGGAAGGAAGGAAGGAAGGAAGGAAGGAAGGAAGGAAGGAAGAGCAATAGCATTTATATACCAGTTCACAGTGCTTTACAGCCCACTCTAACCAGTTTACAGAGTCAGCATTTTGCCCCCAACAATCTAGGTCCTCATTTTACCCACCTTGAAAGGGCGGAAGGCAACCTTGAGCCTGGTGAGATTCAAACTGCCAAATTGCAGGCAGCCGGCCGTCAGCCGTGGTAGCCTGCAGTACTGCACTCTAACCACTGTGTCACCCTCAAGGCCATCAAGACACGGTTTTTGCCTTTGTTTCATACTTGTACAGGGAAGCTGTACTTTCCAAAATTTTGGCAGGTCTTTTCCTCCATTATTCTGCTCTGCACAAAATGTACTCATTCTAAGAACAGTCGGAGCAATCCTGGAGATGAAATATCAGAGCGTATATATATGCCAAGCGAAATGGTTTGTTTGTGTTTTTTTAAAGAAAGCTTAGAATAACAATAACACCATTTCTCCTGTGGCTCATCTAATAAAAAGATGTATTTATCTCGTAATGTAGAATTGCTCAGAAGAAGTGTCCACGTTACAGAAATTGCAAAGGTCGTGAATATTTATGGGCTGAATCGAATAGGGGCATGAAAAGCTGCCATGTCTCTCGTTTGTCGCTGTTGTTTCTTCGACTCGGTATGGACTCCCGGAGACTGCATAGACTAGTCCAGGGGTCAGCAAGCTGGAGCTCAGGAGCCGCATGTGGCTCTTTCATCCCTCTGCTGCGGCTCCCTGTCACCAGTCAGCTCCACAATTGATAGGGCTAGGACAGGTAGAGGAAAAAAGGAGACTCTATGGTGGGGGAACCGGACTTCCTGTCAGCTTCAGAACTGAATGTGGGGTTTCCAGTTAGGAACTTTTGAGTGATTCAAGTTGCCGACCCCTGGACTAGTCCATGAGGTTTTCTTGGCAAGGTTGTTTTAGAAGTGGTTTGACACTGGTCTCCTTCCCAGGGCTGTGAAAAAGTAACCAGCCCACAGTCTGTTGGCTTTCATGCCTAAGGACTACAACTCACCATTTTCTGATGATTGGTCCAGTCCCCCAGCCGGCTTTCAGGCCTAATGTAGGAGATGACCCTGACACCGAAGGAGAGACTAGAACTCTCTCCTGGTGATTGGCCTAAAGCTTGCCAGCCAGTTTCCATGCCTAAGGCGGGACACTGGTTTTCTGTCTAAGATAGGCTTCTGGTTTCTAGCTGGTGCCTTCACCACTTCATCAAACTGACCTCAAATATTTTTTTAAAAAGTTGGGCATTTTTGATTTTCATTGACACCCCCAGAGGTTTTTATTTTCTGCCACCCCACCTGGAGTTGAAGAGGATAAACCATTACTTAAAAAAAAAAAAACACCTTCCATCAAAGGGACAAACAGAAGACTGATGTCAGGCCACTAGCAAAACTCACAGAAGAAACTTTGAAATGAATTTCAAACACTGTGGTTTGTCTTCCTTCCTTCCGTCCTTCCTTCCTTCCTTCCTTCCTTCCTTCCTTCCTTCCTTCCTTCCCTCCTTCCCTCCCTCCCTCCCTCCCTCCTTTCTTCCTTCTTTTCTTTCTTTCTCCTTCCTTCCTTTTTTTCCCTTTCCTTTTGTCGTTCTCTCTTTCTCTTTCTTTCTTTCTTTCTCTCTACTTTCTTTCTCCTTCCTTCCTTCTTTCTTTCCCTTTCTCTTTTTTCATTCTCTATTTTCTTTCTTTCTTTCTCTTGTTCTCTATCTCTTTCTTTTCCTTTCTTTTTCCTTTCTTCCTTTTTTCTTTCCCTTTCCCTTTCTTGTTCTCTCTCTCACTCTTTCTCTCTCCTTTCTCTTTTATTTCTATTTCCTTACTTTCCTTCCTTTCTTCTTTCTTTCTTTCTCTTTTTCTCTATCTCTTTCTTTTCCTTTCTTCCTTCTTTCTTTCCCTTTCCCTTTCTTATTCTCTCTCTCACTCTTTCTCTCTCTCTCTCTCCTTTCTTTTTTATTTCTTTCTATTTTCCTTCCTTCCTTCCTTCTTTTCTTTTTTTCTTTCTTCAACTAGCACTTAAAACCAAGCAGCCTTTGGGATGCGTGGACCTGCTGGATTAGTGGTTTAAGAGAGGAGGTATCGAGGATTTTCAAATATGTTGTCTGGGGAGAAGGGAAACTGCTCCACTGCTGTTACTTCCAGGTGGCCTGGCCCCCCTTTCCCCTTTGAAGAGCCTTTAGTAGGACGAAAGAGGGACATTTGTGGTTAAGCTTGATGGATTATGCTGCCCAAGTGGGCCATCTGGCTAGTGTTCTTCCTTTTCTTCTTTAAGACCCGGAACTCTACTTTTGTCTTAAACTATTCTGGTCACACAAACATTTATAATGAGATATTAACCCTGTTCTGCTGGATGGTGAGTTTCCTTCAATGAGAGGAGAGGGAAACAGGTGATGAGCTCTTTATGTATGGAACTATGAATCTGACAATTGTACTCTCTCTCTCTCTCATCTATCTATCTATCTATCTATCTATCTATCTATCTATCTATCTATCTATCTATCTATCTATCTATCTATCTATCTATCTATCTATCTATCTATCTATCTCTCATCTATCTATCTATCTATCTATCTATCTATCTATCTATCTTTGTTTTCGTAGATTTTCATGGGTACAGGTATGCAGGTCTTGGCGGATTCGGGTCTTTTCCCGTGTAAGATTGAGAGCATCTTGGCGATGCCATATGCCAAGACCTGCATGCATAGTGGCTAACACATCTGCCTACTATATAATACAGCCCCGGTTCAAATCTCAGTAAGGGTATGGCTAGCTGATGAGAACTAAAAAGCTTGAAATAGATCTATACTAGTCTCCCTTATTTATTTATCAGCACAAATGCAACATGAATGTAACAAAGGCAACATAAAGAAATAGTTTCTGCCTGGATGGCTCCTAGGGCGAGCCGAAAGACAGAAAAGGGAAGCAGTGTGCAATTTCAACCAAGCTTGGTACACAGATGCCTTACTCTCTGGAAACAAATACTCTGGAAGTAACACACCCCTAAAACCCCTCGGGATATGTGTTCTGTTAAGATACAATCTGTTGTGCCTTAAAATGGCTTCTACCGTACTGCCGTAAAATGACTTCTACGGTATAGCGCAGTGGAGTTGCCATGGATAACGGCTTCACAGTACTTCACAAGGGGGCTCCCTCTGGAAAGGGGCAAAATCCAACATTAGAAATTGTGGCATTGTTCATGGAAGGAGGGTTTGGATAAATAAATACACAGGCAGTGCAGGGTTATCAACTAGTAATACATAATAATCCCGCTTTTCTCTCCAATATTGCTCTGTAAAATAAAATTTCCACAAACTTTGGATGGGAACCCAAAGTCTGATATTTTAACAGAATCTCAGTCCTGCAAGTCATGGTTGTCTCAAAGATGCTTTTCCCCACAAAAGGCTACTGGACATTTTGGTTTTTCTTTGAGGACGTTTCGCTTCTCATCCAAGAAGCTTCTTCACCTCTAGATCCTTTTAGAGAGTCTTTTAGAGGGGACCCTGAGGACACAGATAAAGCTCCAGGTGGCCTCAACGACTCTCTAAAAGGATGCAAATGACCAGCTGTCTGCAAGAAGTATAAATCCGTCCATTCCCCACCATCCTGTCAGAGCTGAAGAAGCTTCTGGGATGAGAAGAGAAACGTCTTCAAAGAAAAACCAGAAAGTCCAGTTTCCTCTTGAAAGGAAGCACCTTGGGGAGATTTTAACAGGTCTGCAGCTTTGTGAAGGCTCCCTCCTTCCCTCCCTTCTTCTCGATTCAGCAAAGATGACTGGAAAACGTGCAGGTTAGCTCAGAACCTCAGGACCCGCGCCGAGTCCCTATGGGGAGAGGGAGCGGTTTACAAATATTAAATATTATTAAATATTATTATTATTAGAATGAGTTCTAAACTTTTCGACACTCCTTAATACGAAGAAGAAATCAAAACCTGTCCCTCCTTGAATAACAATGGCCTTCCACATCGCCGCTACAGTCTCCAACTCATTGGAAGGCAGTGCAAGAAGACATCCTGATAGCCCCCACTTATGACTACGATCCGTAGCTCTGCATCCCCGGCAGTTGGTTTGCCGTATCAGAGGGTCCTTTTTGCAACTGCTCCTGCCTATTTCTTGGACAGCAAAGGTGACTAACAAGCAAATGCTGTAGCGCATAACACCAGGCATGTCACTAGAAGTCAAAAATCACGAAAAATGTGTCTTACTTACTTTGGTCATGTCATGCGAGGGAATTCACCGGAGAAAGCAATTACGTTTGGAAGAGTTAGCAATAAAAGGAAACCAGGTCACCTCACAACATGGTGGCTGGGCACCCTCAAAGCTGTCACCAGACAGAGCGTAGAAGAACTCAAAGTAGCAGTGCAGGATCGGAAGATGTGGAGAGACCTGGCCTACGGAATTGCCAAAATTTGGAGTCAACTGAGCGGATAACAGCATCATCATTTTACAACCGAGCTCATTATGGAAACAGAGACGTGCATTGCCGGAGGTAATGTATTCCTTTCCTGAAACAAACCCAAAGGTTCTTTTCAAGAGGCAACTGGGCTTTCTTATTTTTCTTTGAAGACGTTTCACTTCTCATCCAAGAAGCTGCTTCAGCTCTGGGTCAACTCGCAAAGCATCCCTGACCTGCTCTCCAGTTGCCATCGGAAAGGGGAGGATGGAAAACCGAGGGAAACGGCACGGAGGCAAAAGACAGATGCACATTCCCGACTTATCTCTCTCAAGGCTGTCTCCCAGGGTTACTTACAGCGACCGGAAGGGAGTGGTCTCTACAACCTGTGAAATTGCCCCATTGGTGAATGTGATTGATGACACACCCTGGGGGGAGGGCGGGAAACAGGATCATGATTGGGGCCATAAATTATGTGGGGTCAGAGCTGGCTTCGACATGAAGCTCCTAATAAATGACTGGATTTCTTTTGAAGCTTGGCTTGAGGCTCATGATTTAATTAGGGCATCTATCGGAATCCTAACATTCTGACGGGATGGTGGGGAATGGAAGGATTTATATTCCTTGCAGACAACTAGTCATTTGCATTCTTTGAGAGTGTCATTGAGGCCACTTGGAGGTTTATCTGTGTCCTCAAGGTCAGCTTGAGGAGCACAATTAGGTGTGGAACCTTCTCGGAATTGCTAGAAAGTATAAGATGAAAGTCCAGTTGCCTCTTGAAAAAGCAACTTTGGGACAACCTGGATGACTAAGAATCTCTGTAGACTTTTATAATACAATAATACAATGGCAGATTTGGAAGGGACCTTGGAGGTCACCTAGTCCAACTCCCTGCCTAGGCAGGAAACCCTATACCATTTCAGACAAATGGCTATCCAACATCTTCTTGAAGACTTGCAGTGTTGGGGCATTCACAACTTCTGGAGAAAACTTCTGTTCCACTGATTAATTGTTCTAACTGTCAGGAAACTTCTCCTCAGTTTTAAGTTGCTTCTCTCCTTGATTAGTTTCCACCCATTGTTTCTTGTCCTGCCCTCAGGTGCTTTGGAGAATAGCTTGACTCCCTCTTCTTTGTGGCACTGTCTGAGATATTGGAAGGCTGCTATCATGTCTCCCCTAGTCCTTCTTTTATTAAACTAGACCTACCCAGTTCCTGCAACTGTTCTTCATATGTTTTAGTCTCCAGTCCCCTAATCATCTTTCTTGCTCTTCTCTGCACTCTTTTCTAAAACAACTTCCTCATTTCCCAACAAGCATTGTTTGGAAATCCTCCACCTGTACATTGTTCCATTTGAAGACAAAATTAAGAGTGCAAGGTGCATCCGCATGCTTCGTACGATGCGTCTGGTAATAGCAACCTACTTTCTAATTTCAAGAGGCAGAGAATTACAGGTACAATTTCATACCTCCCCCTCCCCCTCCCCCAAATGCTTTAAGGGGGTTGGTTTTGCTGTCAAATATAGAAAATGCCTACATTTCAAAAGCCTTCCTCCTTCCTTCTCCCCATCCACCACCCCCCGCCTTTCCCGCAAACTAAACTGACGGAAAGAAGAAGGGATCCACTCCAGCCCTCCTTGGCATGGAAGAAACAAATGCAGAGATATTTTCAGTTTTTCAGCATCTGCACGGAGTGTGACTGACAGAATGGGAACACAATTACATATGGGGAAAAAAAGAAGGTTTGGGGCTAGGCAGGAGAAGGCTAGCTGAAGGAAGGAAGGAAGATCCCTTAATACGGGGCACAAGCAGAGATTTCTTACAACCCCCTGACCTGTATCTGTGGATAAGGAAGTTTTGAATCTTTCTTTTTTTAAGAAACAAAAAACAAAATCTATGTTTTATTTCTCCTGCTTTGAGCCAAATTATAAATTCAGGCACAATAAATAAATTATTATTGTTATTATTATCTGTGGTTAATCTTTGGTGAGATTCACAGCCTTTGGGGCTGGTTGGTAGCTCAACAGCTCGAGTCCTAACCAAGGACCTAGGAACTGTCAAGGGAACATCGGAGGATAGAAGCTGTTCCAAGCCTTTGTAGAGTCAGAATGCTCAAGTCCAGCAAACCTAGAACCTCCACATAGCGAGGCAGCCCCCTAGGTATTGCTCCAAGGGCTCCAATCACAATCAGGATAACACACGACTTTCTCTTCCACAGTCGCTCAACTTCAATTTGCAAGTCCCGATATTTTGTGATTTTTTTTCCTTGCTGCTTATTTTCAATTCGTGCATCACCAGGTGTAGCAATGTCAACGAACCATACTTTGTTCTTATAACAACAACAACAACAACAACAATTGACATTGCAATACCTGGTGATGCATGAATTGAAAATAAGCAGCAAGAAAAAATCACAAAGTACCGGGACTTGCAAATTGAAGTTGAGCGACTGTGGAAAAAGAAATTGTGTGTTGTCCCGATTGTAATTGGAGCCCTTGGAGCAATACCTAAAGGGCTACCTTGCTGTTTGGGAATTCTAAATTTACTGGAATTGAACATTCTGACTCTACAAAGGGCCACCCTGCTTGGAACAGCTTCTATCCTCTGACGTTACCTTAACAGTTCCTAGGTCCTTGGTTAGGACTCGAGCTGTTGAGCTACCAACCAGCCCCAAAGGCTGTGAATCTCACCAAAGATTAACCACAGAATTATTATAATAATAATAAATAGTGAGCTCCAGCCATAAATTGGTGTTTGTTTCTCATTTGCGATTCTCTCCCAGCCCCCTCCTCCTTCCCCTCCCTTTTTGAACCTGAAAACTCTCTGTTTTACAAGCCTTCATTTTGGGATAATGGGCCCATAAAATGCAAGGGCAGTGCAGTGTGGAGAGGGCTAAATTAAAACTTAATGGCCCCTGCCGCTGTCTGGCTATGGAAAAGACAGACGGAGGTGTCTGTCTTTTCTGATGTCCATGGTGAAGAATACAGCAACACGGGATCTGATAGGAATTCACATGACAGCCTCCATTCAAATGTTTTTTTTTTCAGAATAACAATTGGAAAGGACCTTGGAAGCAGTGGTAGTCCAGAACTGGTCAAAACCTGCTGAATACCACCTCTGCTTGGAAATCTTCTAATCCAACTCCCTTCTCAGGCAGAAAATCCTATACCATTTCAGACAAATGGTTGTCCAATCTCTTCTTTAAAACTTCCAGTGTTGGAGCCAGTGGTGGGTTTCTGCAGGCTCGCACCTACTCGCGAGAGCCGGTTGGTGAAATTTAGAGAGCCGGTGAGAGTGGGTTCCACCGGCGTACCTGGAAGTAAATCTGGCCCACCACTGCCAGTGACCCAATGGGAAGGAAAGGAAGAAAGAAAGAAAGAAAGAAAGAAAGAAAGAAAGAAAGAAAGAAAGAAAGAAAGAAAGAAAGAAAGAAAGAATTTATCATCACAATTGAGTCCAAAATTTTGGTTGCTAAGCAAGAGCGTTGTTAAATGAGTTTTGCCACATTTTAAAAGGTGGCCACTCCCACCCTGTCACATGACTGCCAAGCCACGCCCACAAAATAGGCCACACCTACAGAGTAGGTTGTAAAAAATTTGAAACCCACCACTGGTTGGAGCAGTCATAACTTCTGAAAGTAAGTTGTTCCACTGATTAATTGTTCTCACTGCCAAGAAAATTTTCCTTAGTTCTAAGTTGCTTCCCTCCTTGATTAGTTTCCATCCATGGCTTCTTGTCCTGTCTTTGGGTGCTTTAGAACAGTGCTATCATGTCACCCTGAGTCTTTTTTTTTCATTAAACTACCATCTTTCCCCCAAAATAAGACAGGGTCTTATTTTCTTTTGACCCCCGAAATAAGTGCTTGGCCTTATCTTTGGGGAGGTCTTATTATTTTTGAGGTGCAGGAGGTCACCTCATGGCTGCTGCTCTGTTGCAATATTTTTCAGGAGGGCTTATTTTCAGGGGAAGGGCTTATTTTAGCGCATGCACTCAGAAGCCGAATTGGGCTTACTCTCTGGGAAGGTCTTATTTTCGGGAAAACGGGGTAGATACATCTAATTCCTGCAATCGTTCTTCACATGTTTTAGCTGCTCATCCTCTTAAGAGAGAAAGTCCTCAAAAGCTGCACATCTGCTAACCTCTGCAGTTTCGTCTTCTGCTGAACTCTACCATGTTTTCATCCCTTAGGGAGGATACCTTGGGGCAGTCTTCAAAATCTACTGAAATCATATTTGGAGTGTTGTTGAAAGATGCGTTCAGATTTCATTTAATGACAGAAGAGAAGAGTGAATTCATTGCAGTGAAGGTGGGGTCAGCTCAAGTCCTTTGCTAAGCTCACTCTCCCTATCCAGAAATATTTCCCATCATACAGAAGGTTCTTTAAGTAAAGCCTATGCAAGAGAGCCAGATGTGTATTGTAAGGATTGCTTCATCGGGATGAGAAGGAGCTTCTTTTCCCATAGAGCAAGCTGATGACTTCTCTCCTTTTTTTTGGTGCAATGTTGATGGTCTCTCATGTCTTGCATCAGTCAGAAATCTTCTATATACTGTATATAACAGCCAAATACCACTCACTCATCATGAAATCTCCAGAACCGTAAAACCTACAAACTTGAAATTTGGCACGTGTGTTTCTCTTGTTGCTCGCTAAGAAAGTATTTTTCGAAATGACCATCAGATCGTTAGTATTTCTTATGCAGTAATTGAGACGTTCTGATGCCAAGGAGTTCTACTTCTCCTCCCCACCTGAAAAGAACTCTGTTCCAACTGCCAGTTGCCTCACATTCCATTACCTCAGTTCAAAACGGCAAACATTCCACTCCTTCACTCAGGAGCGGACTGGGGCTCCTTACAGTACAAAACATGGGTACCTCACCAAAATGTCTACACCTTCCACCTATGGAACTGCTTCTGGATTCAAGGCAGCGGGAGCAATATTCCCTTATGTGTTTCAATCACTGACCACCTCTGAGCCAATGGATTGAACCAGAGTGAACCAAATTTCTCCTGCATTGCCCAATCACATAGTTTCGTCATGAAGCACGGGTATCCAGCTAGTAGAATATATGCTTTGTGTTTTTTAAAAAAATGTCTGGCTGTTTCTTTTGAAAATGTTTAGAAAATGTTTTCTTGAAACATTTAGTACCTGCAGTCTTCAAGATTGTGTTGAACTGTAATCCTCAATTGAGTAGTTTTATTTGGAGGCTCGCAGATTTTCTACATTTGGCCTAGAGGAATGAAGAATCGTTGATGGAGATGATTACAGGTTTTCTCAGAACAATGGTGGAGAAGAAGGCCTTGACTTCATCTCAGAGGTTTTAGAAGGGGAGAAGGTTGAAATTCACCACCTGGTTTTGAAATAAGGAGGCCTGATTCCAACCTTCCTGGTCATTTGACCTCTAACCAGTCCTACCACATCTCCTCCTTAGGACCGGCAAGCACCACCGATCTTCAGAAAAGCTCATAGAAAGGCACTCCTGCTTGTGAAGACAGGCAAGTGACAGTGATAGATATCATCCTATATCTGAACCATCTTGTCCAGATGCACCTCAGTGAAGCTCCACTGGACTCCAAGGGCACTGCTGTGAATATTACATTTCCCAGCTGGAAGCCCGGCAGATGGAGCTTGCAGATCAGCATTAATGTGCCGATTGCAGTTTTCCAGGCTGATAACAACAACAACAACAACCACAATAACCAGATTGGTTGGTGTCCATGGACTTAGTTGGAAAGGGTGCAAGTGTGGTAATTTGCTGGGAGCCTTCCATAGTTAGCATCCTTGGGAGAGCCAGCGGGAAAGTGAACGGTTTCCATAGAAACCTAATGGAAAAGCCCTCTCTATCAACTTTCTCCAAGCAGTTCCTTCTTCCAAGTGCAAAAAAAAAAAGAGTCTGAGATGGCAAAGAGAGAAAGAGAATTGATACAAAGAGCAGCTGCTGGTTCCTACTTCTGGCATCTTCAGGACAACAGCAAGAAAGAGAAATAGGAGAATTTCTACCAGTCTTTGGACAGGTGCACTTCTACTGGTCCAACGGTGGTTCAGTGCCTAAGATGCTGAGCTTGTCGATCAGAAAGGTCGGCAGTCCGGCGGTTCGAATCCCTAGCGCCACATAACGGAGTGAGCTCCCGTTACTTGTCCCAGCTACTGCCAACCTAGCCGTTCGAAAGCAAGTAAAAATGCAAGTAGAAAAATAGGAACCACCTTTGGTGGAAAGGGAACAGCGTTCCATGCGCCTTTGGTGTTTAGTCATGCTGGCCACATGACTACGGAGACGTCTTCGGACAGCGCTGGCTCTTTGGCTTTGAAATGGAGATGAGGACTGCCCCCTAGAGTTGGGAATGACTAGCACATATGTGCGAGGAGAACCTTTACCTTGGATAGGTACCAAGAGCTGAACCATCTGACATCTATGGCTCTTCCTCAACAAAGGTGGCGACTGTTTTTCTAGGGAGAAATGGCAGGGAAAGCCTTTAAGCCAGGGGTCTCCAACCTTTGCAACTTTAAGTCTGAAGGACTTCAGCTCCCAGAATTCTCCAGCCAGCAAAGCTGTCAGTGTCAGGGCCTGGGCCAGGGGTCCCCCACCTTTGCAACTTTAAGTCTGAAGGACTTCAGCTCCCAGAATTCTCCAGCCAGCAAAGCTGTCAGTGTCAGGGCCTGGGCCAGGGGTCTCCAACCTTTGCAACTTTAAGTCTGAAGGACTTCAGCTCCCAGACTTCTCCAGCCAGCAAAGCTGTCAGTGTCAGGGCCTGGGCCAGGAGTCTCCAAACTTTGCAACTTTAGGTCTGAAGGACTTCATCTCCCAGACTTCTCCAGCCAGCAAAGCTGTCAGTGTCAGGGCCTGGGCCAGGGGTCCCCCACCTTTGCAACTTTAAGTCTGAAGGACTTCAGCTCCCAGAAGTCTGGGAGCTGAAGTCCTTCAGACTTAAAGTTGCAAAGGTGGGGGACCCCTGCTCTAAGCGTTGTCTCCTAAAGAGTTAATTCCCCTCTTACAACACAGCACCCTCATTAGTGTGTCTCTGTGTCACGGCCCTGAACGCTGATTTATTTGCAGTGGGCAACACATCGACCAAGAAAGTCTCATCCACTTGGCTCACCTCTTGTACGGAGTCACAGCATGCTTGGCTTCGATTCGTTTGTCATATGGAAGTTGTCATTTTGGTCGTGGTTCTCATGGTTGATGACTTTGTATGTTTGTGTATCTTGGCAATAAAAGCCCGTTCAATGAACAGCAAAGCAAGGCATGGTTAAGAATTTGCCCTTGAGAAAGACGGAAACATAGCTCCTCTTGAGATAAGTGGTGGGATTTTAATATATATATATTTTCCCTGAAGGAAGAACAGCTCATTTAAGGAGATGGCTCTACTAATGGTGACTCCTTATCTGTTCTCACCTAGGCTTCCCCCCAAAAGCACCAGGCAGAGTCCTGGTCCCGACAAAACCCCTTTTTATTAAACAAACATGAATTCCTCTCATTCAAATTCAACAAAGGCCTGGCAAACAGTCTTTCAAAGGTGAATTTATGACTACAGACCTTATCTACAGTATCTTAGAAAGCTGCCATGTAAATATTGTCCAAATGCAGTGCTGTGCAAGGAAAGATTTGGCACAGAGTCTCTGAGATTCACAGACAGATCTTCACACTCCTGAAATGAATCTAACAACAAACCTAACAAATTGTTTCCTGCAAAAGCCTCCTCCCCTTTCGCTCCTCTTTTATGTCCTATGGGAGGGGCCAATCACCTTCCACCTATGGCTTTACTCCTAAGTCGACCCTGATTTCTGAGTTGTTCTTGCCTTCTGGCAGCTCTGTGCATGCACCCACTGGGAACAGGCTCCAGATGTTCCTCTGCCTCACTGCTGTCTGACTCTGAAGGCAGCTGATAACTGCCAGACGGCCTTGACCCCATCTCTGCCTCCAATGCAGAGCCTTCGTCTGAGCCATCCCCAGCCTCCAGGACTGGCCCATGTTCCTCCCCAATCTCCTCGCTGCCAGCTCTGTTGGCCACTGGCGGGCCACAACATTATCCTTGGAGAAACATTCTTATGAATGGATGCGAACTCTTCATTCATTAAGAGAAACACATTCTTATGAATGAACCAACTCTTTGACTAGTAACTAGTTGAGCTAGATTTTCCTGGTTATCAAGTGTGAGATGTGCACAATCCTCTCTGAATATTTTCTTTTTGCCTCTACTTCGCCTCCTTGACACAATTGTGGAAGCTTTCCGGAAAGAAGGCGCTTCAACCACTGAAGATAATTAAATATTATTGCCTTTGATTAGCCACAGGATGGAGGTGCAATGGCAATTATCATTGTTGTGTCAAAAAATTCTGATCAGCAAACAACAGGGAGTTTTGTTTATAAGCTGATGGGAAGAGTATTTGTGCTTATTTGTTTTCACAGTAGACATGGCAAAATTGCAGATTAGCATACTTACTCCTGAATACCTTTTGAAGGGACGGGAAGAGCTGCTGGAAATTGTCCATTCTGATTCAGCCTAGTGGCATTTTAAAACAAGGTTTTGTGCAAGGTTTCACCTTCAAACATACTTGAACATTAGACCGCATATGGGTCGCTTGTCATATATGTCACCAAATATTCGGTGACATATATGATAAGGGACGGCCGGTTGCAGGAATTGGGTATCTCTACTTTGGTGAAAAGAAGGATTAGGGGTGACATGATAGCAGTGTTCCAGCTGCCACAAAGAAGAGGGAATCAAGCTATTCTCCAAAGCACCTGAGGGCAGGACAAGAAGCAGTGGGTGGAAACTAATCAAGGAGAGAAGCAACTTAGAACTAAGGAGAAACTTCCTGACAGTTAGAACAATTAATCAATGGAACAACTTGCCTCCAGAAGTTGTGAATGCTCCAATAATGGAAGTTTTTAAGATGTTGGACAACCATTTGTCTGAACTGGTGTAGAGTTTCCTGCCTAAGCAGGATGTTGGACTAGAAGACCTCCAAGGTCCCTTCCAACTCTGTTATTATATTCTAAGGTTCACTCCTGCAGCTTTCCTGTATTATATGTGGTGGACATGTGTAAAAACAAAGAAATATTGGACAAAAATACATACATAGTTGGAGAAATGTTCAAACAACACATAGATTTTAAGCCAGAAATATTTTTGCTAGGCATCATACCTGAAAAGTATGATAAAGGAAACTTATACTTACTGTAATATTACACATCTTGACAGCAGCAAGCAGGAAAAACGAGGAAACACCTACAGAGAATGATGTAATTAAAAATGTTTTAGATTGTGCAGAAATGGATAGACTGAAATTAAAAAGAAAAGAAAAAGAAGACAGAATATTTTCGAGCCTGGGACTTGTTTTTTATATGGTTGCATAACAGAGGTAGAAATTAGAAGTGGAAAAAGTATTATGATATAAAAATAAATTAATCGAGACAATACCTTGTTAACAGATTAACAGAATTGGAAGGGACCTTGCAGGTCATCTAGTCCAACCCCCTGCCTAAGCAGGAGACCCTTCGACCTAGGATCGAACTCACAACCTCCTGCTTGTGAGGGAAGAGCTCCACCTCTAGGCCACAGCAAGCACTTATGTATGTAATGTGAAAAGATGTAAATAAATTGTTTACATGCAAGAGTGAGAGTGAGAGTGAGAGTGTGTGTGTGTGTGTGTGTGTGTGAGAGAGAGAGAGAGAGAGAGAGAGAGAGAGAGAGAGAGAGAGAGAGAGAGAGAGAGAGAGAGAGAGAGAGAGAGAGAGAGAGAGAGAGAGAGAGAGAGAGAGAGAGAGAGAGAGAGAGAGAGAGAGAGAGAGAGAGACCAAAGCAAAGAAATGCCATCAATAACATTATTTATTTTCTGGAGGGATAACACTTTTAATTAAAATTTCTTAAAAAATGGATTGGAGATTGGATTCATCTTGTATTTATACAAATGGCTTCTGGTGATTAGAAACACAAAGTAAAAAGTTGAGGCTCTAACTGTATTGTTGTATTTACTGAAAAGAGACAGAAGTCCTTTCTTTCTTTTTTTCTTTTTTCTCTCACATTTTCTTTCCCCTTTTTTTCTGATCTTCATTTTGATTCATATTATAACTAGGTGATAATCTGGCACTGCCCAGGTATTTATTGACCCCCCAACCCTCCTTCCACCAACATTGATGCAATTTCTAATGTTGGGTTTTCTCCCTTACACAGAGAGCCCCCTTGTGGAGTACTGTGAACCTGTTACCATGGCAACTCCACAGCGCTGTACAGTAGAATTCATTTTAAGGCAGTATAGTAGAAGCCATTTTAAGGCACAACAGGCTGTATCTTAACAGAACACCCCCCCAAAGGGGTGTTAGGGGTGTCTTACCCCCACAGTATTTGTTTCCAGAGAGTAAGCCATCTGTGTACCAAGTTTAGTTGAAATTGCTCAAGTTGTTCCAGAGTTATGCTGGAATACACACACAAACACACACATATTTTTGTATACATAGATATAGTCTTATAAAATTTGTTGGGGGGGGGGAATTGTCAATGCCCCGAAGAGCAGATTGTGCATTCAACGCAGTTTGCTGATGCTTGCAATTATTTTGTTTTTAAAATCTGCAAGGTTCAAGAAACCCAAGAAAACGCTGTTTCTCCCCTCCTTATCTCCACAATATTTTTTACCAGTTTTATTTTATTTATTTTTTAAGTAGATTTCTTTTCTTTCTGCCACTGCTGAGCAGTTTATTATTGCTGTGTACTCGTTGTTAGCAGAATGTGACAGGTTTCCCGGTATTTCTGTAAGCCCCCGCTGATAGCTATATAATGCTGACTGTCACAATCAGCCCTATAGACTGCAGCGTTTCAAACTGGAAGCTGTATGGGAAAAGGTGGGGGATAGAAAAGACCTCCTTGGATATTGCTAGTTGAACATCGGTTCTGTTTTTCGACATATCACAACAATGGATATAGAATGTGGGAAGGAAAACGCATTCGGGTGTCGAGTAATTAATTCCCCTCCCTCCCCAAAAAAATCCAACATCTCGGGCAGGTTTTTGTGTGTATTTATTTTCCTTACAGCTAACAGACGATGAGAGAATGGAACAAGTAAACAACAACATCGAAGCACAACACAGCAATCTGCTCAGCGATTCTAAATTGTAAGACTCAACTGATGAGAGGAGGGAGGGAGAGAGGGAGGAGGAGAAAGAGGAGGAGGAGGAGGAGGAGGAGAAAGAGAAGCAGAAGCAGAAGAAAAGGAGGAGGAGGAGAAGAAACGAAACAAAAGTAGAAGAAGCAGAAGAAGCAAAAGCAACAGAAGAAGAAGGAGAAGGAAAAGAAGAAGCAGAAGAAGAGGAGGAGGAGGAGGAGGAGGAGGAGGAGGAGAAGGAGAAGGAGAAGGAGAAGGAGAAGAAGAAGAAGAAGAAGAAGAAGAAGAAGAAGAAGAAGAAGAAGAAGAAGAAGAAGAAGAAGAAGAAGAAGAAGAAGAAGAAGAAGAAGGTTTTAAAGAATCCACCTGTTTATATTAATAGGATTCTTAAAGAAGCATCATTAGGTTTTGATCTAAAAATGTTGCGTTGCTTTAAGGAATAATGAAGAGCCTGTCAGAGTTCAGTTCCAGGCTGAGAAGGAACCAGGAGACAGTTAAGTAAACAGCTAGCTGCAAGTTTCTCTATTAGCCATGAGAAAGCAGTCAACATCTCAGATCACAGGAAGCCAATTAGAAAGAAAATCCAAAAGTATCTGCTGTAATGTATGCAGGGATAAATATGTGTGTGTGAATGTATTGATCCTAGATGAAAAATAGCTCATTTGCTGGTAATCTGGGAATCCCGCCCTCTCCTTCTCAATACGTCTTGCTAAAGAGCCTCTGTGAGAATCAAAGTTTGAAAGAAATAATTAGTTTGTCTTGGGAGCAAAAGCCAAGCGTGACACTGCAGTTGAGTTCATCCAAGGACCAAAGCCCTTCTTCTGAATTATTTTCTCAGCCTGCACAACTCAAAAAGCCAATAGCACCCCTTGCCAGCCACCTAATGTATTGTATGCATCTTTGGGAGCGTGCACTCAAGACTTCCAGCAATCTGGAAGCCCAAAGCTTTAGGATGCATCTTCTGAAAGATGGAACAGTTCCCAAAGAGTGCTATTGGATGGAACTGTATTCAATTCTCGAATACAGCTCATCTGTCTGGAACCCACACTGCATAACAGACATAGATACAATTGGCAGTCATGTGACAGGGTGGGAGTGGCCACCTTTTAAAATGTGGTGAAACTCATTTAACAACGCTCTTGCTTAGCAACCAAAATTTTGGACTCAATTGTGATGATAAATTCTTTCTTTCTTTAATTCTTTAATTCTTTAATTCTTTCTTTCTTCCTTCCTTCCTTTCTTCCTTCCTTTCCTTCCTTCCTTCCTTCCTTTCTTCCTCCCTCCCTCCCCTCCCCTCCCTTCCTTTCCTTTCCTTTCCATTCCATTCCTTTCCTTCCCGTTGGGTCACTGGCAGCAGCGGGCCAGATTTACTTCCAGGTACGCTGGTGGAACCCCCTCTCACCGGTTCTCTAAATTTCACCAACCGACTCTCGCGAGTAGGTGCGAGCCTGCAGAAACCCACCACTGTTCTGCACCAAAGACAAATTCCTTGTGTGTCCAATCACACTTGGCCAATAAAGAATTCAGTCCAGTTCAGTTCAGTTCAGTTCAGTTCTGTTCTGTTCTGTTCTGTTCTGTTCTGTTCTATTATACAACAGCTAATTTCCTGCCCTTCTGTGAATAAATTAGGATGTTAGTGGAGAGGGACATCTGTAGATGGAGGAGAGATACGGATGGCTGAAATTCTGTCTTCACCAGCACTATTAAAAAGCTGTTTTCTTCCTGAGCACCTGGTCACCCTGTTAATAATGCAGTATTCTTCATTTTTCTCATGTTCAGCAGGCCACCCCGAAGGCCTAATCAAATGAGAGCTTCGAGACACCTTCTCTCGCACTGTCAGGCCTGGCTTCAGCTCTCATTATTATCTTAATACATTATAGATTAGAGAATGATTTAATTGGGTTCCGTGTGACAGATTGGAGAAGGGGGGGGGGGAACTAGGAGACAAGGAGTGAGGGAAAGTCGTGCAGATAACGGGACCATATCAGCACTCTGCACAAAAGCGTCTGCATGGTTTTGAAGAGTTCCAGGGCGAGTACTTTGTGCTAAAATCACCAATCGGGTATGTAACTTGCGGCTTCATTCTCCAGCAAATGGCGACGTCACGGCATTGAGTGAAAAGGCAACGCCGAGGAGAAAACTGCGTTCTAAGCCGTACACTGAATCACGACGTGCAATTTAAGTTTCTTGACTTTTAAAAGTAGACAGGGTTGGTTTTTTTTAAAAAAGAAAATCACTTTGCCTGAAATGTTAAGTTGCCTCTGTTATTCCCTAGAGCAGGGGTCTGCAAAGTTGGCTCTTTGAAGACTGGTGGACTTCAACTCCCAGAATTCCCCAGCCAGCCAGGCTGGCTGGGGAATTCTGGGAGTTGAAGTCCACCAGTCTTCAAAGAGCCAACTTTGCAGACCCCTGCCCTAGAGCAACATCGCAAATTAGATCCACTGAGCAGATTCACGTATCACCCTGAGCATAGGAGAAGGGAAGTGGTTATTATCCATGGACTACTTGGATGGTACACTACTATTGCTTCCATGGTGTGTGGATCCCAGAGCAAATCTGTTAAGAGTTTGCAGCAATCCAACCAGCACACAAATAAATAATTCAGCAGGATTCATTTATAGAAGCAACTTGTGGATATACAGTACAATAATATAAAACATGATGCAAGTATACAATACCCATGCAGCTCTTGTAACATGGTAGCAAGGGCAAGGACAAGAAGCAGAACAACCAGAACCCAGAAGCTAAATGCAAGGAGAAATGTGTGTGTGTGTGTGTGTGTGTGTAAAAGTAGAAACAGACATCGCGATCTCTAGAACTTTAAAATATATGGCTCACTTCACTTTAGTTAGCCACTGCTAACATCGTCGGGGTGTAAAAACCATTAAAGAGATATCTGCCTTTATACACTATTAATCAATTTGGCCATTGCGCATGTGATACACTCATTCATCTGCCTCCCACCTGTAATTAGCTTTGTGGTTTTTACATCAGCCATGTTAATCGATGCTCCTATTCCTTCTTCTCCTAGCACCATGATGGCGAACCTATGGCATGGGTGCCACAGGTGGCACGCGGAGCCATTTCTTAGGGCACATGAGGCCTTGCCTTGTCAGCTCCAGGGTGCATGTGTGTGCTGGCCAGCTGATTTGGGCCTTCTTTTGAGGCCGTTTTTCGCCCTCTGGAGGCTTCAGGGAAGCTCCTGAAGCCTCTGGAGGTGGTGAGGGAGGTTGTTTTCATCCTCCCCAGGCTCCTAGAAAGCCTCTGGAGCCTGGGGAGGGCGAAAAAAATGCGCCAAAAGCAGGGGGTCGGGCACATAGCATTATGGGTGTGGCACGCCCACACACGACCCCCCTGTACTCCCCCCACTTTTGGCACGCGAGCAAAAAACGGTTAGCCATCACTGCCCTAGAGAGCACGGCTTGGGCTGCGCATCCCCAGGAAATGTGTGTATATACACATATACACATATATCGATCAGCCACGCCCAGGCTCTGAGTCGTCTCACAACAAATCCTGTTTCTTAGTCAGCAAACAGTTCTTATTGGCTGACTTGTTGTTATGGCTATGCCAGCTCATCCTGTCTTATGCACTGACATAAGAAATCCTTTGTCTGTGGTTACAGCAACCCAGACAGAACCCAGACCCATCCCGTTTGATGTGAAAGAATAGTTTCGTAGCTCGTCTCTTCAAAGAAAAGAAACAAAAGCTTCCCACTGAATGTTGTCTAGAGCTTTGTCTGACACACACATGCAACCATTAGGCAAAAAGGTCATTACATGACCTGGTCGAAGCAATATACCGTATTTTTCAGGCTATAAGACGCACCATGATTTTGATGAGGTATTTTTTTTATAAAAAGGAGCACTCTGCAGGCCCCCCCAAACCCTCTGCATACCTCACTTTTTGCAAAAAAATGCAGAGCTTGGGCAGGCTTGTACAGTGCTCCTGGGAACTGTGGTGGGGGAGCAAAAATGAGCAAAAAACGGGCTGTTTTTCACAAAAACAAGCCCTTTTTTGCAAAAAAAAAAGGGGCGGGGAGCACGCAGAGGCTTTGGGAGGCTTGTAGAGTGCTCCTGGGGCTGGCCCATTTTTTGCTTTTTTTTTTGCCCTCCCCAGTCCTCAGGAGCACTTTGCAAACTTCCCATACCTTCTGCGCATCCATTTTAACAGATTAACAGAATTGGAAGGGACCCTGCAGGTCATCTAGTCCAACCTAGAATGCAGCCGCGCAGGTGATTACGGGAGCCTCTAGATGCTCCCATATAACACCGATCCTGCGCGAGCTGCACTGGCTTCCTGTGGTCTTTCGGGTGCGTTTCAAGGTCCTGACGACCATCTTTAAAGTGCTCCATGGCTCGGGACCTAGTTATATGCGAGATCGTCTCCTGCCCCATACATCCCTTTGACCGATCCGCTCCCACAGAGAGGGCCTTCTCCGGGTGCCGTCGGCCGGACAATGCCGACTGGTGACACCCAGGGGAAGGGCCTTCTCTGTGGCGGGCCCTGCCCTGTGGAACGACCTACCCCCTGAACTCCGTACCATCACTTACCTCCGCCTCTTCCGCCAGTGTTTAAAAACACACCTGTTTCATCAAGCCGGCCTAACATAACCTCCGCTGTGACTAGTATTAGATAGTTTTAAAATGGGAGATTTTAATTGGTTTTAGCGCAGGTTTTGATATTTAATAGGTTTTTAAATTTTTGTATTTTGTATTACTTTGTATGTTATTTTAAATTCCTGTGCGCCGCCCTGGGTCCTTTTGGAGAAGGGCGGGATACAAATTGAATAAAACTAAAACTGAACTAAACAACCTCCCTGTCCAAGCAGGAGACGGTTTCAGTAAGCCAAAAATGCTGCATTCAGTATATAAGATGCACCGAGATTTTCACCCTCTTTTTTGAGGGGGAAAACGGTACGTCTTATACTCCCCAAAATACGGTAAGTAGTAGGTTCACCTATGACCGTGATGGCGAACCTAGGGCACGCATGCCAGAAGTGGCACACGGAGCCATCGTCCATTGCTGCTCCTCTGGGTTCCATTGGTCTTCACGTGTGCGGGAGCGCCAGAGACCGGAAGATCAGCTCGGAAACCGGAAGAGCTGAGCTTCCGGGTTCTGCCGTGCCAGCTGCTCTTCACTTGCACATCCGGCCCAGAACCGGAAGACCAGGTGACCGGTGCACATGCGCACACAGGAAACCAGAAACTCAACTTCCAGTTTCTGGCGGTCCCCCGCACACATGCACGTGCTCCCATTTCAGCACTCAGTGCTGAAAAGGTTCGCCAACACTGACCTATGACATTGAGCCAAACCCAACCGATGTGATGGTGTTTCATTGGCCAACAGGTTTCCTCAGATAAAATCTGGAAAGAAAATAGCCATCAATATATATTATTATTATTATTATTATTCTTCTTCTTCTTCTTCTTCTTCTTCTTCTTCTTCTTCTTCTTCTTCTTCTTCTTCTTCTTCTTCTTCTTCTTCTTCTTCTTCTTCTTCTTCTTCTTCTTCTTCTTCTTCTTCTTCTTCTTCTTCTTCTTCTTCTTCTTCTTCTTCTTCTTCTTCTTCTTCTTCTTCTTCTTCTTCTTCTTCTTCTTCTTCTTCTTCTTCTTCTTCTTCTTCTTCTTCTTCTTCTTCTTCTTCTTCTTCTTCTTCTTCTTCTTCTTCTTCTTCTTCTTCTTCTTCTTCTTCTTCTTCTTCTTCTTCTTCTTCTTCTTCTTCTTCTTCTTCTTCTTCTGCCATATCCTTCATTGGATTTTGAAGCCATGATGTTCTTCTTCTTCTGCCTGGACCTCATTTGCCTTCAATCTCTCTCTGGAGGATTAAGTGGAGGATGCCTCATTTTTCCCGAGTGTCGCATCACATCTCTGAAATATTCTAACCGTCAATTTGTACAAGGAAGAATTCTGAGAATTCCACTAAGTGAAGCACCTTTTGTTGAGCTTTTCAATGCCGCATGGTGGAGCAGAATTTCACATTCTGTTCTGCGCTTCGAAGATTGTACAAGAGAGAAGCATCACTGCACTATCATTCATGGTTGCAAGTGACATATATAGCCTAACGCAGCTAAAAATATCCCTTTTTCAATAAAGAATGGCATTTTTAACTCCGCAAGGATCAGGCTTCGCCGATAATTGGAAGCAATGTTCCTTGCCACATCATAAAGTAATCTGTATTATTTGATAACAATTAGGCATTTTTCAAAGAAAATAGAAAATGGCAGATGAATTTCAAAACTATTTTTCTATACAATAAGTTGCTATTTGTGGAGATGCTTTCCTTTTCGCAAGATAGTTCTAATGGATAAATTAATGCTTTTCACTGATCCCTTGCATTAGCTGACAATGCCATTTCCCAAGAATTTATAAATAGTTCTTCCTTCATGAAGTCTGAAATAGGGTTATTCCATTCATAGCAGATCACAAAAGTGTAAGGGAGTGATGAAGAAAGAAGAAGGCTGAGAGCCATTCATTCCTATTTATATGCTAAGGCAACAGATGCAACAGTCCTGATAATAAAAGATAATAAAAGAACATTTGTCCGAATGAGCGTGAAGCTTCTAAGCCATGAACAATTGCAGGAAATGGGTATGTCTAGTTTAATGAAGAGAAGGACCAGAGGTGGCACAATGGCAGTCTTTCAATATCCATGGCGGTGCAGTGCAGTGGCGGGTGTCAAATTTTTTTAGAACCTCTTCTGTGGGTGTGGCCTGCTTTGTGGGAGTGGCTTGCAAGCCATGTGACTGGGTGGGAGTGGCTGGCCAACCATGTGACTGGATGGGCGTGGCCAACTTGTAAAATGTGGTGAAGCTCACTTAACAATGCTCTTGCTTAGCAACCAAAATGTTGGCTCAGAAACTCTGGCATTTGAAGCAGAGCTGTCAAGTTACAAGACCCTTGCACCCCTAACTCTTTAGAAAAAAAAAACCACAGGGGTGTTCAAACTTCACAGACTTGTGGACTTCAACTCCCAGAATTCCTCCTCTCGCTCTTCATCTTGATGATGGGTGGACGGGCAGGGGGAGGGAGCTGGAACCGGTTCTAAACGGTCCTGTAGATTTGTGGGACCTCTTCTATAGAAGAGGTTAGAACTGGTAGGAACCCACCCCTGGTGCAGTGGTTAGAATGCAGTAGTGCAGGCTACTTCTGCTGACTGCTGGCTGCCTTCAATTTGGCAGTTTGATCCTCACTGGCTCAAGGTTATAAATACAATTGAACAACTCCAGAGATATTTCAAAAGAAGAGTCCTCCACTCCTTGCTTGCAACAGAATCCCTTACGTCACCAGGCTTAAAATTTTGGCCTTAGACAACTTAGAACTACGCCGCCTTCGGTCTAAGCATAGTACATAAAACTATCTGCTACAATGTCCTATCTGTCAATGAATACTTCAGCTTCAACCACAACAACACACAAGCTCACAATAGATTTTAGTAGTTTTAACTGGGATTTTAGCGCAGGGATGTATTTAATTCGTTTTTATTGTATGTATGTTGTTTTTTATGGTTTTATTTGCCCTGTACACCGCTCCGAGTCCCCCCAGGGAGATGGAGCGGTCAATAAATTCAAGATTTATTTATTATTATTATTATAGATACAAACTTATGGTAAACCGCTCCAAACATGATTGCAGAAAATACGACTTCAGTAACAGAGAGGTCAATATCTGGAATGCACTACCTGAAACTGTGGTTTCTTCCCCAAACCCCAAAACTTTAACCTTAGACTGTCCTCACCCCATTCCTAAAAGGTTTCTAAGGGGCATGCATAAGGGCACCAACGTGCCTACCATCCCTGTCCTACTATTGTCCTGTGGGACATCCCTACAATGGCCAACCAGAAGTCATGAAGTTGGCAAGTATAAATGGGAAAACTACTATAGTTCCTCGTATGGTGGCACAGTGGTTAAAATGCATTACTGCGGGCTACTTCTGCTGACTGCCAGCTGTCTGCAATTTGGCAGATCAAACCTCACCAGGTTGACTCATCCTTCCATCCTTCCGAGGGGGGGGAGGTAAAATGAGGACCCAGATTGTTTGAGGGCAAATATGCTGACTGCAAACTACTTAGAGAGGGCTGTAAAGCCCTGTTAAGCGGTATATAAGTCTAAGTGCTATTGCTAGGAGGGAGAGAGGGAGGGAGGGAGGGAGGGAGGGAGGGAGGAAGAAAGGAAAGAAGGAAGGAAGGAAGGTAGGTGGTGGCAGAGTGGTTAGAATGCAGTATTGCAGGCTACCTCTGCTGACTGCCAGCAGTTCGATCCTGGTATTGTCTCAGTCTTCCATTCTTCTGAGGTCAGTAAAATGAGGACCCTGATTGTTGGGGACAATATGCTGATTCTGTAAACTGCTTAGAGAGGGCTGTGAAGCACTGTAAAGCAGTATATAAGTCTAGGTGCAATAGCTACTGAAGAAAGCTTTCCTTTAGTAGTCCTTCCACATCAGCAACCCTTTTGATGAAAAGACTGATTATTTCAGTCCTTCTAGTTTCTGATTTTTCCAATAAATGTAGCAAGACACCAGTAAGTTTCCACTCTCTTAATAACTTTTCTTTATTGAACTGTTTGGCTTTAAATTAAATTTCTCAAGTGGAACCATCCGAGTACTTGGAATAAAGGACCTTATTCGCTTGATTATTAAGCTAAAAGCTATGCCTTTTATATTGTGGCTACGATCTGAATAATTGGTGCTTTATCAGTTTATTCTCTGTGTCTCTGGTAGATCAGCATATTTTTCCCCTTTCCAATCCTCTCCTGTGCAGTTTAGCTTTTATCAAACCACTGGGCCTGGGTTTTTATATCCCTGTGTAATCAGCCAAACCTAAAACAAAAGACAATGCTAATTAATTTTAAAAAGTTCAGATTTATTTGTGCCTCTGTGTCATTACTTGTTCTGACGGAGGCTTCCCAAGAGCATGAAGCAAACTCCTTGACCCAATAAAAAACCCTTTTATTAATTAACTGTGAATTCTGCCCATTCACAATCAGCAAAGTCTTTCGAGGGAGGATTTACAGTCACAGACCTTCTCTGGCTTGGAGAGCTGCCAGGCTGATCTCGGCAAAACCTGGCAGGGAGCCTCGGAGAGTCACGAACCAATGAAGCAAACTAATTTAAGCTCATGCCAACTGCTTTGGTGACTCCATCCAGCCACCTCCTTCTCTGTCATCCCCTTCTTCCTTTGCCCTCCATGGTTCCCAGCATTAGGCTCTTCTTCAGTAAGTCCTTCCATCTCATTAGGTGGCCAAAGTCTTTGAGTTTCCTCTTCAGGATCTGGCCTTCTAAAGAGCAGTCAGGGTGGATCTCCTCTAGGACTGACCAATTGGATCACCTTGCAGTCCAAGGGACTCACAAGAGTCTTCTCCAGCACTCTGCACCGTTGTAGGCTTCAAGCATTCATCAAAGTCACATTTTGTTGTTGTTTTGTTTGCCTAAGTGAACTAAATGTGTGATATCTGAACTAAATCATTGTGGTTTATAAACAGGGCCTAGAGTTTACAATGATGTATAGTGATGAAATGAGCCATAATTGTTCGGTCAACAAGAAACAATTAAAACAATTCATGGCTTAGTGGGAACTGAAAGGTTTCCAGCATGAAGACTCAGGAACAAGATCAAGTTCCAATTAAGATGATTTATGGCTGTGCACAGAAATCTATTCAACCAGGGTGGGTTCCTACCTGCCTTGGAACCGGTTCGCCATCTGTGCATGTGCACTTCACTGGAAATTGTTCTGCGCATGCGCAAAGACCCTGAAAAACTAATAAAAAACATGCAGTCAACAGCAGCAGCAGAGATTGGGGAACCGGTTCAGGGGTGTGGCCAGCCTGGGTCACTGCCAGTTCTGTGACCCAGGCCAAATGACCACTATCAGTTCACCCGACCTGTTGCGAACCAGTAGAAACCCACCTCTATAGTCAACCACAGGTCATGATTAAATTGGCGTTAGATAAGAGTTAATGGAATTCAAGAGAGATTTGGGAGAACGTAACGATGCTAGGCTTAATACTCTCTTGACGCTACCTCTAGCCTCTGCCTGCTCTTCTCCTGTATATGGAAACTCCGCTCTGTCCTTGTTTAGCCAACAACTGTGCTCTTCTTCCCTAGTAAAACAGCACACATTTCATCTTTGTCAGCTAGGAATTTGGATCTCTTCCCAGCCTCTCCCAGTTTACAGAAACAAACAAATATACCCCCTTGTTCTTTCTCTTTGCTTTCGTGACACTTTTCCCTGTTGCATCCTTTTCGGAGGAGGGGGAAGAGCGTGTGAGTGAAGAAAGAAAGGAAGCGATGGGATATTTCCATAATTCATGCAAACCGCAGGACCGATTCTGTCCTTTTTTATTTTTAGCAGAATCTGGATCACCCGAGTGCAGTGTTTTAATTGAAATTTGAGTATGCAGTAGCCGCTGATCTGGAACCACCCCCTCTTAACTGGCATCCATCAGGAATGCCTTGGCATTGGCAGATGGCAATGGGCTTGTTTGGTTTTTATTTTTAAACCCAGTGCCAGTCTCTTCGCAGTCCGCCTGCTGAAAACTGTTTTGGAGGAAAGCACACTAAATAGAGCATTTTACCTGGCATTCTGTTTTTAAGCACCAGGTAACCCACCTCCATTCTGTATAATCGCCTCTGCACACAAGCCTTTTACATAAGGATGCACTAAGGCAAACGGCCTGATCATTCGTCTTGAGTTCAAACGCTTGTGTTGTTGCCTTCCCAAATGGTGGGATTTCACGTTTAGGGTGGCGCGGGTTCCAAAGACCTCCATCCGTGCCCACAGAAACGCAGAGCAGCCGGATGGCTTGACTGGAGAGAAAAGCTGAAAGGGAATAAAACATGGACCGTTTGCAAAGGAGGGAGAGAGGGGAGGAGAAGAGGGACTGGGGAGGGAAGTCGGATCCCTGCAGGCTAAATCTTCAACCCTTTTTAGCCTTTGGTAAGCCTTAGCGCTGAGCCCTTTTACCTTGGGGAGGATCAGTGGTCGATCGCCAGCAAATGTTAACAGAGGGAATAACCTGGAGGAGGAGGAGGAGGAGGAGGAGGAGGAGGAGGAGGAGAGGAGGAGGAGGAGGAGAGGAGGAGGGGAGGAGGAGGAGGAGGAGGAGAGGAGGAGGAGGAGGAGGAGGAGGAGGGGAGGAGGAGGAGGAGGAGAGGAGGAGGAGGAGGAGGGGAGGAGGGGAGGAGGAGGAGGAGAAGGAGGAGGAGGAGGAGGGGAGGAGGAGGGGAGGAGGAGGAAGGGGAGGAGGAGGAGGAGGAGGGGAGGAGGAGGAGGAGGGGAGGAGGAGGAGGAGGAGAGGAGGAGGAGAGGAGGAGGAGGAGGAGGAGGAGGAGGGGAGGGGGAGGAGAGGAGGAGGAGGAGGAGAGGAGGAGGAGGAGGGGAGGGGAGGAGGAGGAGGGGAGGAGGAGGAGGAGAGGAGGAGGAGGAGGAGGAGGAGGAGGAGGAGGAGGAGGAGGAGGAGGAGGAGGAGGAGGAGGAGGAGGAGGAGAATGGGCTGGAGCTGTCCCTTTGCTTTGTAATTGGGCAACTATTTGGAAATGTTTTGCTGAATGCCATTTATTCCCTGCCCTCAGATTACTTACTTATCTCTCCCTCCGCTCCCCAGGGATGGATGGATGGATGGATGGATGGATGGATGGATGGATAGATGATAGATAGATAGATAGATAGATAGATAGATAGATAGATAGATAGATAGATCCAATCTTATCTATCTATCCCTAGGGATAGAGATAGGTAGGTGCCTGCCTGCCTGCCTGCCTGCCTGCCTGCCTGCCTGCCTGCCTGCCTGCCTGTCTATCTATCTGTACCATTTTCAGAAATCGGGTCTCCTGCTTGGGCAGGGGGTTAGACTAGTTGACCTACAAGGTCCCTTCCAACTCTGTTAATGTTAAAGCCAGGATTGCCTCCGAGCGCACTTTGAAAGAGCCCACTTTCCAACAGCATGTGAAGAGCTGTAGGCCAGTGAAAGAGTAACTGTGGAGAGAGAGAGTGGCAGTTGTAACTCATCTGGAGTGTGCCACATTCAGAATATCTGGAGTAAACACACTTATATCGCTTTCAGTCTTGCTAAGAAAGTTTGGGAGTTCTTAGTATCTCTCTCTCTCCTCTCTCTCTCCCTCCCTTCCTCCCTCTCTCTTTCTTTGACCCCCTCTCTGTCCCCCCTCTTCTCTGTCTCTCTCTCTCTGTCTGTCTCTCTCTCTCTCTCTGTCTCTGTCTCTCTTCAATTCAATCGGATAAATTTCTGCTCTTTTTTTTTTTTTGAGCAAGGTTTCTCAGAAGTGGTCTGCCATTGCCTCCTTCCTAGGGCCAATGAAAGCAATTGGTCCAAGGCCACCTAGCCGAGCTTCCATACCTAAGGGCAGGACTAGAACTCCCACGCCCACTTTGTAGCCTGTCTTCGCAACGACTTGGCTCTCATTCGTGCCCGTACGTTTCAGTTTTGCTGAAAGTTACCAACTCTAGCAGAGCTCCAGTCCTTTTCCTAGGCCAGCAGATAACATAGCGAATCTCTCTGAATGGGGGAGAGCAAGGTTGATATTCAGTGTTCTGCCTGCTAATAATTACATACCCCACAGCACAAAAGATGTGCAAGGCAAGAAAAAGGTTGGCATTTAGCAAATGCAATTTATTGGCCACCTTATAATTGAACACTTATTGTTAATGGCACCCGTATGCTAATTTAACCCAGGAAACCGGGGGGGGGGGGAAAGGGCCAGGGGTAATGGCATTGTGGAGGATCACGAAGGTGGTTTCAAATCTAATCTTTTGATCGGATTCTGATTCCAAAGAGCGAGGGACTCTCCTTCCGCAATGTAGGACTGCCTCAGAACGGGGACGCCCGCCATTTCCATAAATTGCACCCAGCTGCCTTCAGCCTTCCTTTGACGTTTGACTTCAAGGCAGGCAATGTGCATGAGGAGCTTCAAAGGGATGATTCAATTGGAAAGCGACAGGATCGAATTAGGCCTTTGAATTGAACCTCCCAATCTGTTGGAGGCTGGATTCCGTAAAGGGCCTTTGCACGGCTTCCCCGACAGGCGAAGGCAATTTCAGAGATTGGAGAAAAAAAAACCCTCTATGAATGTCAATGGGAGTCTCAAAAATGGCCACCGCTTTCTTCCAGATGTGGGCGAAGATAAAGGGAAGGGTGGAGTGAGATGATGGCTCACAAAAGGTTATGTGTGTGTGTGTGTGTGTGTCACAACACCCTGGTAAGCCCCAATTAAGGTAGGAAGCAATCTGCTTTCAAACTGCCTCACATGTAATACTCCCCCGGTTCGAATCCCAGTAAGGGTACGGCTAGCTGATGAGAGCTAAATAGCTTGAAATACTGTAGATCTATACTAGTCTCCCTTGTTTGTTTATTGATCAGCACAAACGTAAACATGTGTGTGTGTGTGTTAGGTTTTTGAGCTGATCAATAAATAAATCAGGGAGACTAGGATAGATCTATTTCGAGCTATTTAGCTCTCATCAGCTAGCCATACCCTTACTGGGATTATATATATATATATATATATATTCCATTTATCATTACCACCGAGTTCTGTTCCTATCAGTGGTAAGGAACACAGCCATCTGCTCTTATATCTCAGTCTCCTACTGGAACTTGTCTAGGAATGTTGGAAGAAATACCCATCTGGTTCACTTCCAAGCTGGGAGGAAAACACTGGAAAGATGGAGCCTGATTGGGGTGGGACTGAAATTTTTTAGCAACTGGTTCCCTGCCTGGTTGCTGGGTGGGCGTGGCCATGGGGGCATGGCCTAGTTAGTTTCCTGCACCACAGCCAGGGGTCGTTTTCACCCTCCCCAGGCTCCGGAGGCTTTCCTTGAGCCTCCAGGCGGCCAAAAATGGCCTCAACGGGCTCTGAAGGCCCTCCAGAGGCTGGAAACGGGCCTATTTCTGGACTTCCGGTACTTCCAGTAGGGCTGTTTTTCACCCACCCAGAGCCTCCATGCAGGCCCTGCACTTACCTAGCATCCAAAACGGGCTGCAACTATCGGTTCGGTGAACCAGATTAAAATTAACATCGAGTTCACCCGAACCAGTCTGAACCGGCTGAATCTCACCCATGGTTTAATGGTGAAGCAGAACCACCAAGTGCATGAGTGATTCCAGTGCAGAGGACCACACGGAGTTGAGAGAGGGGGGGGGGGTATTTATACCATCTCTTGGGCTTTGCACTTGAGCTTCCTGTTCCTGGGCAAGAATGTAACTTTCAAAAAGTTGTAAGAACAGGCTAAAGATGCTCGCGATGGGATTCATCCGCCCGAGAGCTTAAAAGTAACACTGACTTTACATAGGCATTCCTAACTCCAGAAAAACAGGGATCACATTTTTTCCCCTCTTCATCTTATATTTCATAAGCATGATTAACCTCCATCATCTCTAATAAATTGTCAGTTGCTTACAGCACTTTGCACCTAAGTGGAATAGTAGCTTTATGGATGCAAAAAGTGTCAAAGCCCCATATTAACATTAAACAGCTAATTAGCAGCCTAATCCTTGGGGTTTGTTTGTTCACTGTGATGTAACTTATTATAATGAAACTTGGGATGACTCAGTAATACATAATTTGAAAATAATTACATTCTAATTGGAAATTTGCCCCTAAATCAAATAAATATTTATTTTCCAGTTTGTAGTAAGGGTCAAAACAGTTTTAGAATATAAATTATTAAAACTAGAATGCATCTCAACTATGGAACAGTCTTTTTCTCTGTGTTGAAGAAGTATTTATTCTTCCTAAAAGAGAGATGGACTTCTGGCATTGAGTAAATGTTGAAAATAAGATTGCAGGCTCTCTCTCTCTCTCTCTCTCTCTCTCTCTCTCTCTCTCTCTCTCTCTCTCTCTCTCTCTCTCTCTCTCTCTCTCTCTCTTCTCTGATTCACACTTTTATTTTCAGGATGTTGACTGAGAATAACCTTTGACCTGATGCTACATCGTGATGTAACATCAATTGAAAGACTATTCTTGATCAATATCCTGTTCCAGAGTTCACACAAGCCAAAAGGCTATTCAAACAATCTAAGATCATAAGTCAGAATAGCTACACCAAGTCTCAATCAAAAGTTAACCAGGCTTCTATCCTACCTTCTACTCTTCCCATAAAAAGAAGAAAACGACTTGTCCAAGGGACTATAGGAGGACAAGAAAATCTGCCAATCCTCCCATCGCCAGAACTGAATTCTATAAACTCCTTATAATCATGTTGCCATGATCATAAGAATGAGTGAATTAAAAAAAACAACAAATCTATGAACTAGCCTCAAGATTACCTGGTGTTAATAGCACTTTATAATGCCTTGGTAAGGCGACACTTGGAATACGGCATCCAGTTTTGGTTGCCATGATGTAAAAAGGATGTGGAGACTCTAGAAAGAGTGCAGAGAAGAGCAACCAAGAGGATTAGGGGACTGGAGGCTAAAACATATGAGGAACAGTTGCAGGAACTGGGTATGTCTAGTTTAATGAAAAAAAGGACTAGGGGTGACATGATTGCAGTGTTCCAATATCTCTGGGGTTGCCCCAAAGAAGAGGATGTCAAGCTATTCTCCAAAGCACCTGAGGGCAGGACAAGAAGCAATGGGTGGAAACTAATCAAGGAGAGACGCAACCTAGAACTAAGGAGAAATTTCCTGACAACGAGAACAATTAACCAGTAGAACAACTTGCCTCCAGAAGTTGTGAATGCTCCAACACTGGAAGTTTTAAAGAAGATAACTATTTGTCTGAAGTGGTGTAGGGTTTCCTGCCTAGGCAGGGGGTTGGATTAGAAGACCTCCAAGGTCCCTTCCAACTCTGTTATTCTATTCTATCTCTTCTTAAAAGCCTCCATTGATGTCACACCAACAATCTCTGAAGGGAAGCTGTTCCATTAGTTAACTGTTTCTCACTGTTAGGAAATTTCTCTTTAGTTCTACTTTAGTTCTTTCCTTGTTAGTTTCCATCCATTGATCTTCTCCTGCCTTCTGGTGCTTTAGAGAGTAGGTTGACCCCCACCCCTCTTTTATGGCAGTCCTTCAAATATTGGAACACTGCTATCATGTCACATCCTAGTCCAGGGGTCTGCAAAGTTGGCTCTTTTAAGACTGGTGGACTTCAACTCCCAGAATTCTGGGAGTTGAAGTCCACCAGTCTTAAAAGAGCCAACTTTGCAGACCCCTGTCCTAGTCCTTCTTTTTACTAGACTAACCGTGCCCAGTTCCTGCAACGGTTCTTCATATGTTTTAGTCTCCTGACCTCATAGCTCCAAACAAACAACACAAAGCATTTCTGTTTTCAGATGATATATACTCCAAAGTCCTTCCTTACTCCCTTCCCACCCCTCTTCCATTTGTCTCTGACAGTATCCGACGTGGCACAAGGGTTCTTGCTCCAATCCAAACCCTTGATTTGCTCAGAGGAAGACCACACCGGGCTTCTGAAGATAGGATACCATAAATCAAAGATAATTAAATGCTGGCAGGTGAGTATGTTTTGGGCAAAGCCACCGCTAGGAAAATAGCAGGGAGACGCTGATGCATAGAACAGTTTAGGAAGGTGAAAAAACCTGACCTCTACTCACCCGAACTGTACATACAGGATTACTACAGGAGTATGTATTCAACCCGGAAGTCCCTTTGACTTGTGTAACATTAAAGTAAAGGCAAAGGTTCCCCTCGCACAAATGTGCTAGTCGTTCCCGACTCTAGAGGGCGGTGCTCATCTCCATTTCAAAGCCGAAGAGCCAGCGCTGTCCGAAGATGTCTCCGTGGTCATGTGGCCAGCATGACTCAACACCGAAGGTGCACGGAACGCTGTTCCCTTCCCACCAAAGGTGGTTCCTATTTTTCTACTTGCATTTTTTATGCGCTTTCGAACTGCTAGGTTGACAGAAGCTGGGACAAGTCACGGGAGCTCACTCTGTCACGCGGTGCTAGGGATTCAAACCACCGAACTGCCAACCTTTCTGATCGACAAGCTCAGCATCTTAGCCACTGAGCCACACTGAGCAGCCAGTGGAGCTTGGGGGAAGACGCAGGCAGTGAGGAGGTTGGGGAGGAACATGGACCAGTCCTGGGGAAGGCTCTGATGAGGGCAGAGATGGGGCCAAGGCCATCCGACAGTTATCAGCTGCCTTCAGAGTCAGATATCAGTGGGGCAGAAGAACAGCTGGAGCCTGTTGCCGATATGCACGTGCGCAGAGCTGCCAGGAGAAGGGAACAGCTAAGGAACAAGGGTCGACTCGGGAGTAAAGGCACAGATGGATGGTGAATAGCCCCACCCAGAAGGAATAAAGAGGAGCGAAAGGGGAGTGGAGTTTGCAGGAGAGAATTAGTTCAATTCATTCTGGTGAAATCTCTTCCTGACTTCTTGCCAAGTAATTGCTGCTACAGCATGGAGTTGAGAAGATATCGGCTTGGCAGCTCTCCAAGCCCAATCAAGGCCTGTAATTGTGAAATGCCTTGAAAGACTATTGGCTGGGATTTTGCTGGAGAAGTGTTCCCTTTAAACTAAATAAAAGGGATTTTAGTGGGACGAGGAGTCGGCTTCGTGCTTTTGGGAAGCCTAGATCAGAACACCACCAGGCTGTCATTTCTCACATGACGCCACATATCAGAGCATTAAATCAACTCATTGAAGTCTAATCATTTTTTTTCTTTAAAATGCCAACGAAATCAAATCAGGTTCCGTTTCAGTTCTGGCTCTGCTGCCTTCTTTCCCCTCCTGCAAACAGAGTCTTCAGCCACCTCCCTTGCCCCCTAGAAGTCCTTCTGTCCTTCACCAGAAGGTCTCTGAAGACCCTTTACGGCTCATCTCTCCTTGCGTTAATCTTTTTTTTAAAAAAAAAATATATCGCGCATTCCATTTCACATCCAGGCTGCGCCATTTGCACGCACGATTTAGCCATCGGACAAAATGGCCCCCTTGCCCATTAGGGTCTATAAATCTATATTCCTCTCTGCTCCACCAGCTGCTGGCTGCTTCTTTATTAGGGAAATGGAGAGGCCACCGAGCACTTTGTTTCCAAGGAGGCCCGGCAACGCACCTGAACTGGCCTCGTATTTCTTCTTGATGAGGTGCTTCTCATCTCCTGAAGCCTCGGCCACTAATTCCCCCCCCCCCCCCCAAGAAGGCTGAGGCCGCTGTGTCCATGAAGAAGGCTCTATCTTCATTTCCACCAGCTGTCTGGAAGGTGAAAAAGAGGCGTGGGAGCCTCTTCCGGCACTTGGAACTGCTGGACCAGGTGGCTTGGCCTTTAAGACGCGAACCAGATGGCATTCGTTCCTGACGTCACTTCATGGGGATCGTGGAAGCTTCCAAGGCAAAGCACCATTTTAAAGCTTTGTAGCCCAGAGACGTATGAATAAGGAAGGCAGGAGAGATAGATGGCCTAGTCCTTGTCTCCTGTCTTTAAAACCCCACTCCTGTCTTGCAGAAGGCCCTAACAGGAGCCATAACAGGAAGGAGGGAGGGAGGAATAGAGCATGAACAAGGAAGAAGAAGGGAGGGAGGATAGAGAAGGAAGGAGGGAGGGAATAGAGCATGAACAAAGAAGAAAAGGAAGGGAGGGAGGGAATAGAGCATGAACAAGGAAGAAGGAGGGAGGGAGGGAGGAATAGAGAAGGAGGGAGGGAGGAATAGAGCATGAACAAGAAAGAAGAAGGGAGGGAGGGAGGATAGAGAAGGAAGGAGGGAGGGAATAGAGCATGAACAAAGAAGAAAAGGAAGGGAGGGAGGGAATAGAGCATGAACAAGGAAGAAGAAGGGAGGGAGGAAGGGAGGAATAGAGAAGGAGGGAGGGAGGAATAGAGCATGAACAAGGAAGAAGAAGGGAGGGAGGAATAGAGCATGAACAAGGAATAAAAGGAAGGGAGGGAGGAGGGAGGGAGGAATAGAGCATGAACAAGAAAGAAGAAGGGAGGGAGGATAGAGAAGGAAGGTGGGAGGAATAGAGCATGAACAAGGAAGAAGAAGGGAGGGAGGGAGGGAGGGAGGGAGGGAGGGAGGATAGAGAAGGAAAGAGGGAGGGAATAGAGCTTGAACAAAGAAGAAACAGAAGGTCTGCAGAGTGCAAAACCTTTTTTTTTTAATTGCTTCTTCAAAATCTGAAAAATACAGTATTTGGAGAACTACTTTCAGGCTAAAAATTGTGCACAGCCCATTGTAAAGGGTGTGATTTGCCCCAGTTCACAATGGATGGAAGAGGCCTCCTGGATTAATTGATTATGGGGAGAGCTTTGAGGTCACACCATTCCGTCTCTTGCACCATCTCATTAAGTGGAAACATTTTACACATTTATCTGCAAGCTGTACATTGTGGAGTAATAAAAATTTAAAAATCACAGCACACACCTGCAAGGTATCTCCCATCATTTATCCCCTTCCCCTAAAGACAGGAATAATTAAGATGCTTACAGTGTTTTCTGCAATTACAGATACCCATCTCTGAACAAAATGAAATGACGCTTTCTCACTTTTGCAAAAGTTTTAAACACGCCCACATACACTGACACAAACATACATTAAGCACACATTTTGGCCACATTTCTCTAAAATTACTCATTTTTTAATGCACGTTTCCTAATGTACACTTTGGCTCGAGCAATTTTCCTGGATAAAATATATTTTTCTACACACACTCAGTCTATACATCTGCCTAAAATACGTGAGGAGGGGAGCATCACTTTTTTTTACTGTAGGTATAAATTATATTATATATAGGCTATGGTTTTCCCAGTTGCAATGGATGGCTGTGAAAGTTGGACCATAAGGAAGACTGAGGCTCAAAAGAATGGAGGCCTTTGAACTCTGGTGGTGGAGGAAGGAAGGAAGGAAGGAAGGAAGGAAGGAAAGAGAGCAAAAGAAAGAAAGAGAAAGAAAGAAAGAAAGAAAGAAAGAAAGAAAGAAAGAAAGAAAGAAAGAAGAAAAGGAGGGAGGGAGGGAGGAAGGAAAGGAAGGAAGGAAGGGGAAGGGGGAAGGAAGGAAAAGAAGGGAGGGAGGGAGGGAGGGAGGGAAGAATATTTTGCCATGGAAAGCTGGTTCCCAGGCAAGTGAAATTCTGGGGCCCAGAAATTTTGCTTTGCTTCAATGGGGTTTAGCCATCCAGGAAGACTTGGCTTTTCTCTTGGAACATTCGGTCGTTCTGAAAGCCGTTTCTTAACCTGACGTCTTCCTGGTTGGTTTTGCTCCCTTCAGTATCCTGCAAACAAGACGCCAAGGCAGGAAATAAGATAATAATAAGCCATTGTTGAATCGACAAGATTTGTGGTCTGTGGTTTCAAAAGAAGGCAATGTTTGCTGAGCGAGGCTAGGGGGAGAGAAATCATCTTAATCTGGATTATCCTGCAGGAACTTCAAGATCACCTTCAAGCAAACAGAAGGTCCATTGTGCTCGGCACGCTCTCTTCCATCTTTCTTTTAAAAAAATAATGGTGGTCATTTCTGACAATAGTTCCAACTGCCTCATTAGAAATGTGAGGAATTATTTCATTTCAGCAGGTTATTGCGGCTCCTCACAACTCAATGAATGGAGTCCCTTGGACTGCAAGGCCATCCAACCGGTCAGTCCTAGAGGAGATCCACCCTGACTGCTCTTTGGAAGGCCAGATCCTGAAGAGGAAACTCAAAGACTTTGGCCACCTAAGGAGAAGGAAGAAGGACTCCCTGGAGAAGAGCCTCATGCTGGGAACGATGGAGGGCAAAGAAGAAGGGGACAACAGAGAAGGAGGTGGCTGGATGGAGTCACTGAAGCAGTCGGTGTGAGCTTAAATGGACTCTAGAGGATGGTAGAGGACAGGAAGGCTTGGAGGAACATTGTCCATGGGGTCGCGATGAGTCAGATATGACTTTGCAACTAACAACAAAATAAATTACACTGCAAAACCCAGAGCAGAATAGACTTCAGAGGACTACAAATTCCATTCTGCGTTGGGCTTGAGAAGCAGAAATTGGAAAACGGCCCACATTAAAATACACACTCCAGGTATATTTCACACTCTATACCCATTCCTTAGGTAGGGGGGGGGGCATTAGAAACCTGCAACTCCAAGTCCAACTGAAATAAATCCACGTGGATTTATAGGTTGCCAAAGGAATGTTTATTCCATCCCATTTGAGAAACTCATTAGCAGAGAACTAATTTGATGACAATGCTCTTCACTCCGGAGCTGACTTGAGAAGTTGTCCGCTCCAAAGCCGTCCATCATCTTCGCTCCGAGATTGCTGCAAACCTCTCTAAACTGTTTGGCTTGACATCATTTGGAGGACTGGCTACTTTGCCGGCAATAGATCTCTCCTCCAATTGAAAAACAGGGCATAAATTCTGCCAGCGAAGCAAGCATCCTGTCAAAGTGATGTAATCTGCGCCCATAGGAAATATTTATTTGTAAACAAAAGTCCCTGATAGGCTGGAGGAAGATGGATGGCATCCCTGGCAGATAAAACAGGTTGTATTTCTTTCTATCAGTTCCCGTTCAGCCAGAGGGTGGGGGGAAGAGAATTTGCTTTAAAAAGTCTTTCCAAGGAGAAAGAATTTGGGAAGTGGAGGACTTTCTCGTGGAGAGAGTGGGGGTCCATGGAAGAGTGAACAATGCATGCTATTCAGAGGTGGTTCTCAGCAGGTTTTGGTACCCGTTTTGGAGAACCGGTAGCAGAAATTTTGAGTAGTTCAGAGAATTAATAATACAATAGCAGAGTTGGAAGGGACCTTGGAGGTCTTCTAGTCCAACCCCCTGCCTAGGCAGGAAGCCCTATACCATTTCAGACAACTGGCTATCCAACATCTTCTTGAAGACTTGCAGTGTTATCTCTCTCAAGGCTGTCTCCCAGGGTTACTTACAGCGGCCGGAAGGGAGTGGTCTCTACAACCTGTGAAATTGCCCCATTGGTGAATGTGATTGATGACACACCCTTGGGGGGAGGGCGGGAAACAGGATCATGATTGGGGCCATAAATTATGTGGGGTCAGAGCTGGCTTCGACATGAAGCTCCTAATAAATGACTGGATTTCTTTTGAAGCTTGGCTTGAGGCTCATGATTTAATTAGGGCATCTATCGGAATCCTAACATTCTGACGGGATGGTGGGGAATGGAAGGATTTATATTCCTTGCAGACAACTAGTCATTTGCATTCTTTGAGAGTGTCATTGAGGCCACTTGGAGGTTTATCTGTGTCCTCAAGGTCAGCTTGAGGAGCACAATTAGGTGTGGAACCTTCTCGGAATTGCTAGAAAGTATAAGATGAAAGTCCAGTTGCCTCTTGAAAAAGCAACTTTGGGACAACCTGGATGACTAAGAATCTCTGTAGACTTTTATAATACAATAATACAATAGCAGATTTGGAAGGGACCTTGGAGGTCATCTAGTCCAACTCCCTGCCTAGGCAGGAAACCCTATACCATTTCAGACAACTGGCTATCCAACATCTTCTTGAAGACTTGCAGTGTTGGGGCATTCACAACTTCTGGAGGCAAGTTGTTCCACTGGTTAATTGTTCTAACTGTCAGGAAATTTCTCCTCAGTTCTAAATTGGTAAATACCACCTCGCAGCTGATCCGCGCGATTGTCAGAAGCTGCCCACCACCACCACTTTTTAAAGCATTTTTTCCTTGCCGGTACGGGCAAATAGACAGGGGGAAAATGCTTCAAAAAAAGGGGGGGGAAAGCTTCTGTCGATCGCGCAGATCAGCTGTGATCCGTGTGATCGTGGGAACCTCCCCCCCCCCACACACACACACTTTTTAAAGCATTTTTTTCTGCCTATTCGCCCGAACCGGCAGGGAAAAAATGCTTTAAGAAGTGAAAAAAAGTTGGCCACCCCCACCCAGTCTCATGATTCCCACCCCAACCAAGCCAGAACCAGTGGCAAAAAAAATTAGGTTTCACCACAGGTTCAAAGGCCTCCATTCTTTGGCGCTCAGCATTACTTATGCTCCAACTTTCACAGCCATCCATGGCAACTGGGAAAACCAGAGCCTTGGCTGGACCCAGTTTTGTTGACAGGGGGATGTCTCTGCTTTTTAGGATGCTGTCTAGATTTACCATCGCTTTCCTCCCCAGGAGCAAGCCTCTTTTAATTTCTTGGCTGCAGTCCCCATTATCTGTCTGTCTGTCTGTCTGTCTGTCCGTCCGTCCGTCCGTCCGTCCGTCCATCTGTCTGTCCGTCCATCCATCCCATCCCCATCCCCATCCCCATCCCCATCCCTAGCGATAGATAGATAGATAGATAGATAGATAGATAGATAGATAGATAGATAGATAGATAGATAAGATTAGATCTATTTATCCATCCATCCATCCCTATCTCTAGCGATAGATAGATTAGATCTGTTTATCCATCCATCCATCCATCCCTATCTCTAGCGATAGATAGATAAGATTAGATCTATTTATCCATCCATCCATCCATCCCTATCTCTAGCAATAGATAGATAAGATTAGATCTGTTTATCCATCCATCCATCCATCCATCCATCCCTATCCCTAGGGATAGATAGATAAGATTAGATCTATTTATCCATCCCTCCATCTATCCATCCCATCCCCAGGGATAGATAGATAAGATTAGATCCATCCATCCATCCATCCATCCATCCATCCTTCCATCCATCCTTCCATCCATCCATCCATCCATCCATCCATCCATCCATCCATCCATCCATCCATCCATCCATCCATCCATCCATCCATCCATCCATCCATCTATCTATCTATCTATCTATCTATCTATCTATCTATCTCCATGTTGACAGGCCAAACAAATGTATTGCTGTGTGCCATCCTCAATGAACCTTTAATTTATTTTCTGACTGATAACCCACTAAGGATTTGGAGATGGTCGGCTTGGCTGATTGCTTTCCAGAAGCCAAATGACACATTTTAACTTTTGTCGATTTTGTCAGCTTTTACCTTGAGGTTCTGATGGTAATTGCTCTTAATTGCTCCTGGAGAGAGCCAACCCTGACTATAAGTCTGGATGATGCGTAGCGGAGCAAATACTTTGACTATTCTGCAAAGCCAGGTGCCCTGTGACCTCATCAACTGCCCTGCGGGGACTTCTGGTCTCAGCATCCCATCCATTCTCCAAATTAGTTCAGAAATAACTCCTTCTCCACTGCGGGTGTGTGTGTGTGTGCTTGCCTGCCACGGAGCTTGGGTCGATGAACTAAGAACCTTGGAGTGGAGATGCAAAGATTGCATTGTCAAAGCCTTCAACCTGATTATTCTTGGTCTTTGTCTACGTAAACATGGGTCATCCCTCAGAGACATCCCCAGAGGACTCTCCAAAGAAGTGTTAAAGGTAAAGGTTCCCCTCGCAGATATGTGCTAGTCATTCCTGACTCTAGGGGGCGGTGCTCATCTCTGTTTCTAAGCCAAAGAGCCAGCGCTGTCCTAAGACGTCTCAATGGTTATGTGGCTGGCATGACTCAACCAGTGGTGGGTTTCAAATTGTTTTAGAACCTACTCTGTAGGTGTGGCGTATTTTGTGGGCATGGCTTGGCAGTCATGTGACAGGGTGGGAGTGGCCACCTTTTAAAATGTGGTGGAACTCATTTAACAACGTTCTTGCTTAGCAACCAAAATTTTGGACTCAATTGTGATGATAAATTCTTTCTTTCTTTCTTTCTTTCTTTCTTTCTTTCTTTCTTTCTTTCTTTTTTCTTTCTTTCTTTCTTTCTTTCTTTCTTTCTTTCTTTCTTTCTTTCCTTCCTTCCTTCCTTCCTTCCTTCCTTCCTTCCTTCCTTGCCTTTCCTTTCCTTCCCGTTGGGTCACTGGCAGCGGCGGGCCAGATTTACTTCCAGGTACGCCGGTGGAACCCCCTCTCACCGGTTCTCTAAATTTCACCAACCGGCTCTCGCGAGTAGGTGCGAGCCTGCAGAAACCCACCACTGGACTCAACGTTGAAGGCGCATGGGATACTGTTCCCTTCCCACCAAAGGCGGTCTCTATTTGTTCTACTTGCATTTTTAAATGCTTTCAAACTGCTAGGTGGGCAGAAGCTGGGACAAGTCACGGGAGCTCACTCCGTTATGCGGGGGTTCGAACCTGAGCTGTGGGATAAGTAGGAAAGTGTGTGCATGAGACGTTGCACTCGTGTGAGCGGAGGGCAATTTGTGTTCATACGCGAAGCTCCCCTCCATACAATCTGAGGGCGCTCGTGCCCACGTGCGAAGCTCCACTCATGCAAATGATGCTTCGCGCATGAACACTCTCTGCGCATGGGAGTGGAGCTTGGTATGTGAGCACAAGACGCCTTTGCCACAATAATTCAAGCTATCAAGCTCACATGTTTAGCTTACTGAAATGCACTGTAAGTGGAGCTGCATCTGAAAATAAAACAGACCCTACATTTGTCCAAATGCAGCAGCTTGCAAATTAGCAAATCAAAGTCATCATAGTTATTCTTAAATTGTTGGGGGTTTTTTTATATTTGTTATTATTTCTTTGCAGGTTTCACAGAAAGGTTGCCAAGTATAAAAACAAAGAAGAGACATACATGAAAAACTACAAAAACAATCAACCCAATAAAACAGCGGAAAATGGGGAAACTATCAATATACAGCGGATGGTTGATGAATGAGTGTATATCTGTAGTACATGCCCATTCATCAAATGTCAAATAGATTTTTTTAATCTGTCTTAGCGGTAAAAAATAATTAATGATTATCTCACATTGCAAAGCTAGGGAGAGATCGTTACAGAGGAAAATCCATCAATGTGGTCACTATAATTTAGAACAGAATAGAATAACAGAATCGGAAGGGACCTTGGAGGTCTTCTAGTCCAACCCCCTGCTTAGGCAGGAAACCCTACTAGATAAATAGTCATCCAACATCTTCTTTAAAACTTTCAGTGTTGGAGCTTTCACAACTTCTGGAGGCAAGTTGTTCCACTGATTAATTGTTCTAACTATCTCCTTGGTTCTAGATTGCTTCGCTCCTTGATTAGTTTCCACCCATTGCTTCTTGTTCTACCCTCAGGGGCTTTGGAGAATAGTTTGACTCCCTCTTCTTTGTGGCAGCCCCTGAGATATCAGAAGACCTCTATCGTGTATCCCCTGGTCCTTCTCTTCATTAAACTAGACATACCCAGTTCCTGCAACTGTTCTTCATATGTTTTAGTCTACAGTCCTCTAATCATCTTTGTTGCTCTTCTCTGCACTCTTTCTAGAGTCTCAATATCTTTTTTACATTGTGGCAACTTTAAGACTTGTGGCTGGCTGGAGAATTCTGGGAGTTGAAGTCCACAAGTCTTAAAGTTGCCAAGTTTGGGAACCCCTGATCTAGATCACGTGAAGTGCTAATACCACTTTATAAGGCCTTGGTAAGGCCACACTTGGAATACGGCATCCAGTTTTGGTTGCCACCATGCCAGCATAGCTGGCTGGAGAATTCTGGGAGTTGAAGTCCACAAGTCTTAAAGTTGCCAAGTTTGGGAACCCCTGATCTAGATCACGTGAAGTGCTAATACCACTTTATAAGGCCTTGGTAAGGCCACACTTGGAATACGGCATCCAGTTTTGGTTGCCACCATGCCAGCATAGCTGGCTGGAGAATTCTGGGAGTTGAAGTCCACAAGTCTTAAAGTTGCCAAGTTTGGGAACCCCTGATCTAGATTCTATCCCTCTGTTTATGCAGCCTAGAACTGTGTTGGCTTTTTTGGCAGTTGCTGCCCACGACTGGCTCCTATTTTAATGGTTGTCCACTAGGATTCCAAGATCTCTCTCACAGTTACTGCTATTGAGCAAGGTACCACCTATACTGTACTTGAACCACATAGATGGATTTTATTCCATACTGATCTCTCCCTAGCTTTGCAATGAGAGATAATCATTCATTATTTTTCCTGCTAAGACAGATTTGACAGCAACTTGATGGCACAGAATGAAATCAGATCAATCAACATTACCAAATATCCTAAGATCTATGCCATGGGAAAACACACGGAATCATTTATTGATTAGCAGATAAAATATTAGCGGATAAAAGACTTATGGAAAGCTACAAAGAACCAGCACTGGATGGAACCACCAAAAGAGCTGGAACCTAAGTCTGCCAAAAGCTGGGAAGTATAGAAATGGAAAAGGAGCTTATAGTGGACTATAGAAAGAATAGATCAGACATCTAGCTCTTGCTTATCAAGGGAGACCGAGTGGAGCAAGTGGCCAGTTTTAACTTTCTGGGTGTTGTCATAAAAGAGGAGCTGACCTGGGACAACTCACATTGCAGCACTGGTCAAGATGATACTACCTGAGACTTCTCAGGATACAACAATTGAATGAAAAAGTGTTGGTGACCTTCTACCGCTGCACCGTGGAGAGTACTTTCACTTACTGCACCCGTGTCTGGTTTGCCAATTGCACAGTGGCAGATGGGACAGCACTCCAGGGGGTCAACATCATTGCCCAGAGAGTCATGGGTTGCCCTCTCCCCTCCTTGGAAGAGGAGCTCTATAGCTCCCACTGCCTTAAGAAAGTTCAAAACATCCTTAAAGATCCATCTCATCCTCATCCACATTATAAAAAAGTTGAGACTCTAGAAAAAGTGCAGAGGAGAGCAACCAGGATGATGAGGAGACTGGAGGCTCAAACATACGATGAACAGTTGCAGGAACTGAGCCTGGCTTAGTCTAGTGAAGAGAAGGACCAGGGGAGACATGATAGTAGTGTGCCAATATTTGAGAGGAGGAGGGGGTCAAGCTATTCTCCAAAGCACCTGAAGACCAGACAAGGAATAATGGATGGAAACTGACCAAGGAGAGATTCAACCTAGAAATAAGGAGGAACTTTCTGACAATGAGTATAATCATCCCATGGAACAGAAGTTGCCTTCAGAAGTTGTGGGAGCTTCATCACTGGAAGCTTTCAAGAAGAGACTAGAGTGCCACCTGTCAGAAATAGTGTAGGTCTCCTGCTTGGGCAGGAAGTTGGACTACCTCCAAGGTCCCTTCCAACTCTGTTAATCTGTATCTGTAAAGTCTAACAAGCAATGCTTCTCAATAGCAGCCCTAGGTTACAGATCTCTTTCCTACTAGTGATTAGATTGACATCCTCACTGGGGGGTCTTCCAGAAATTGTTAAAGATAACTGAACTGTTCCAGAGGGATAAGTGGTCACCATTGCACTCCTTCTTCTTAATACTTTATATCTTTATTAGCTTGTAGGTCCTTCCTCCACTTTTATGTTGTAAACTACAGGGAGTCGTTTTTTATTGAATCCAGCGGTATATGAAGCCTATAAATAAATGAATACTCAAAGCCAAAAGCCAAATTTACCCTGTTCTAAGCTGTTTGACTTCTCGGTTGTTAACATAGGGATTAGGAGGTGAGGGACAATCATAACCATGGCAACCGAACAGCCATAACTTCTTAATATAGTTTAATAATAATACCAGGAGCAGCCACATAGTAGAAGGGAGCTGGTATAACTTGAGGAACTACCTTCACAGGAAATCTCTTTTAGAAGATTGGTTTGGAGAAAATTTGCAACTACTTGAAAGATGCGTAAGATTTAGTCAAAGTGTTCATAGGTCTGGGTTGTGGCATGGCAATTCATCTGGACTCATAGATGGCACGGCGAGAGTGTGCCACTTGATTCTCATGCTTTCACATCTGGTATTTTAAAAAGGGCAGATGAATCAAGGAACTTGGTTGGTTGGCATCAAGGGGCAGTTGTGTTGTATCTGAGCTGTAGGGATTCGGATGACCGCTAGGTGGCAGCAAAACAGTTGGACTTTTCTATATCCCTCTCTGCTGCCATCTAATGAATATATGGAGCTATGCAGCCTTAAAGGTAAAGATAAAGGTTCCCCTTGCTCATATGTGCTAGTTGTTCCTGATTCTAGGAGGGCGGTGCTCATTTCCATTTCAAAGCTGAAGAGCCAGCGCTGTCCAAAGACGTCTCTGTTGTCATGTGGCTGGCATGACTAAACACTGAAGGCGCACAGAACACTGTTCCCTTCCCACCAAAGGTGGTCCCTATTTTTCTACTTGCATTTTTTATGTGCTTTCAAACTGCTAGGTTGGCAGAAGCTGGGACAAATCACGAGAGCTCATTCCATTACGCGGCGCTAGGGATTCGAACCGCTGAACTGCCGACCTTTCTGATCAACAAGCTCAGCGTCTTAGCCACGGAGCCACCACGTCTTTAGTAAACTTTAACAGCCTTAGTAACTCTCTGAATTTAACTGTTTTCTTACAGATGTTTCATTACCCAACTAGGTAACATCATTCAGTGCTAATCCAAAAGCCTAGCAAGGATCAAGGAGTGTATGAATGGGCACACCGCTATTCATAATCTTTGTCTTAGGACTCAGGATGCATATCATAAAGATTTGGGGAGGGGGAGGAATATTCCTTACCTTCTAACTGCAAAGTCATTAGATCTCATTAGTACTCAAGAAAGCTTTTTGGTTTCACGGCAGCTTTCCAACATGTATACTTATCAAAGCAATTCAGACCCAAGGCAAATAATCAATTTAATTACTGCTACAGACATATGCCATCGGGTGTGAGAAGGGGGGCTCCCTTCAATGCACCCAGATATTTTCAGAGACAAACAAAACAGGGAGAGGCTGTGGATGACTCCTTGATCTGTAGCCGTCTTAATTTATCCCCATCTTGCAATACCTGCCAATTCGCCCAGCCAGAAGCAGAAGAAAGTCCTACCTCAAGGTTACGATGTCGTCAGAGAGCTGTATATTTTATATCTTAATAGTGCTCTGGCAATAAAGCGAGAAGTGGAAGGGGGTGACTTGGAAATTACTTTTACTTTCACACAATGTATCCTAGAAAGAATGACATGCCGCAGCTACACAAATAAATCCATCTCCATCACCCTCAGGACCCACCCCCCCCCCGCCAAAAATGGCTTTAGGAAATTTGAAGGGTGACTTTTTCTACGGCTCTGCATGTGTGCGTCTGTCTGTCTCTGTCTCATTATTGGTTTCTTTTCAGAAATGAACAGATCATGCAAATCGAGGTAGGACCCAAAGAGATATCAAGCCATTGAGGATTACATGTCTGTGAAACTCTCAAATTTTCCTTCTTGCAAACAATCTTTTTTTTTTTGAGCCTCCTTTCTGTTTTTTTTCTTCTTCTTCCTACAATGAAATCTGCCAAGGTTTCCTTTAAGCTCTGTTCCAATCTTGGCCATTTTAAGACCTGTGGACTTCAACTCCCAGAATTCCCCAGCCAGGCCAGGTTGGACCTGCCTGTCCTAAGAAGAAGTTCACTTGAGCATATTTCTGAGCTTCTCCTAGTAGACGCACCTCTAGGTTTATTATCTTCTTTTTTTACAAAAAAAAAGAAGCAAAGCTGTTGTAGATATCTTCAGAATGCATCACCTTGGACAATCTGGAACTGCAGTATGATCTAAGCAGATCTAAATTGTCTGCTACAACATCCTACCTGTCAGTGACTACTTCAGCTTCAACTGTAATAACATACGGGCAAACAATAGATGCAAACTCAAGGTAAACCTCTCCAAACTCAATTGCAGAAAATACAACTTCAGCAACAGAGTGGTCAATGCCTGGAATGCTCTACCTCAGGGGTCCCCAACCTTTGCAACTTTAAGTCTGAAGGACTTCAGCTCCCAGACTTCTCCAGCCAGCAAAGCTGTCAGTGTCAGGGCCTGGGCCAGGGGTCCCCAACCTTTGCAACTTTAAGTCTGAAGGACTTCAGCTCCCAGACTTCTCCAGCCAGCAAAGCTGTCAGTGTCAGGGCCTGGGCCAGGGGTCCCCAATCTTTGCAACTTTAAGTCTGAAGGACTTCAGCTCCCAGACTTCTCCAGCCAGCAAAGCTGTCAGTGTCAGGGCCTGGTCCAGGGGTCCCCAACCTTTGCAACTTTAAAGCTGGCTGGAGAAGTCTGTGAGCTGAAGTCCTTCAGACTTAAAGTTGCAACGGTTTGGGACCCCTGCTCTACCTGACTCCATTGTTACATCCTGAAACCCCCACAGCTTCAACCTTAAACTGTCTACCCTGGATCTCACCCCATTCCTAAGAGGTCCGTAAAGGGGGCATGCATAAGCGCACCAGTATGCCTACCGTCCCTGTCCTATTCTCCCCATTAATTTGTATGCATTTCTTTCGTCCATGTGCATCTTTATATTTATACCTGCTATCTTGTACATGCTTGACAAACTAATAAATATAAATACCTCTCTCTTAAAGCTCACAATAAACTTGAGAGGGAGTTATTGCTTGCAGAAAACTCACCACTTAGAAGCTCTGCCTGTGAAAAGTCAAGGAAGAAAATTCGATCTTAAAGACACAGGAACAGCAATGATTTTCTGGGTTGATGGCATTAGTCTGCAGGAACAAGAGAGACATGCTTCTACAATGTGTTTGTGTTCCATGATCTACACAACTACAAACAAACCACACCAATTGAGTTGACATAGCATACTACCCTAAAACAGGGTGGGCTAGTTTTCGGAGCATCAATCTTGGAACATCTTAAACATAATGAATGTATTGGAACATGTAGCATAGTACATAACAGATGCATCCAATAGTATCCAGAAAGAAATTATTATTCTTACAGTGACTAAGAGCAAATCTCAAATGATCTAAGCCCCAGAGCTCACTGTAACAGCATTGCAACAAAACAAAACAAAAGCATTAAGAGTTGTTAACCTAATTTTGCGAAGCTTCTTCTCCAATAACATTGTACTGCTAACTAGGGCATGCAAAACCTTTGCCAGACCAATTCTCGAATACAGCTCGTCTGCCTGGAATCCACACTGTATATCGGACATTAATACCATTGAGCGAGTCCAGAGGTATTTCACGAGAAGAGTCCTCCACTCCTCTGCTCACAAAATCTCTTAGGCCACCAGGCTTGAAATTTTGGGCTTGGAGAATTTGGAACTACGTCGCCTTCGGTCTGACCTGAGCACAGTACACAAAATTGTCTGCTACAACGTCCTACCTGTCAATGACTACTTCAGCTTCAACCACAATAATACACAGGCAAACAACTTCAGCAACAGAGTGGTCACTGCCTGGAATGCTCTACATGACTCTGTTGTTACATCCTCAAACCCCCAAAACTTCAACCTTAAACTGTCTTGCATGGACCTCACCTCTTTTCTAAGAGGTCTGTAAAGGGGGCGTGCATAAGCGCACCAGCATGCCTACCATCCCTGTCCTACTGTCCCCATTTATTTGTACCCATTTCCTGTGTTCATGTCCATGTTTATACTTATACCTGTTATCTCGTACATGTTTCACTGAATGAATGAATGAATGAATGAATGAATGAATGAATGAATGAATGAATGAATGTCAACTGGGTCAAGTCAATTTATAAAGCACGGTTGTAAAACCAATGGTTCAGTCAATATCAGCTGAAATAAGTAACTCTGTGCAAAAGCTGCTAGGGTGTGTTATATTTGGAATTATTTGTCGTATTGTGGTGGAATATAATCTGGAGTCACAGGAGGGATGGGCTGTTCCCTAGAAGGCAAAGAGACAGCAGAACCTGGAATGTCTGGTAGGCAGGAAGAGAGCAGGAAAGACCCTCCCTAGCAGTTCAGAGAGTGCATCTATAATCATGCAGGAAGTTGCTTTAGTCTGGCAAGATTCTGTCTGTGGACGAATGATAAAGGAACTACTCAGAACCAATTCCATATGTTCTCCTTTGGGCCTGACGCATATTTTTTTCCCATACATAGAAAGCACTATTTCTAGGACCCGCTTCCAAAAGGGCATTTAAAAATTGTTAAAAGTTCTATGGCTCTTCTTTTTAATTTTGGAAATATACAGCTAGCCAATAATTAAAATGAGAAAAATCTGATTCGGCAAAGTTATCTTTAGAAACTAATATTCTGCAAGAGTGCAGTTCGACTCCTGGAGGGAGGGGAAACCTCCCAACTTGTGTCCTTGTTCCAGTTTGAACCGTTGAAACTTTCTACTGGTGTGAAATATTTATGCTTCCCACGCCCATAAATGGTTTAAATCCTTTCCCAATTCACACACTTAAAATTAGTAGATTAAGTCTTCTCTTCCTCTGTTCTTTCTAATACAGATTGGTCAATGGTGGGATTTAATTTTTTTGCTACTGGTTCTGTGGGCGTGGCTTTGTGGGCGTGGCGGGGAAGGATACAGCAAGCTGCACTGGCTGCCTGTGGCCTTTCGGGTGCGCTTCAAGGTGCTGACTACCATCTTTAAATCGCTCCATGGCTCAGGGCCTAGCTACATACGAGACCGCCTCCTGCCCCATACATCCATTTGACCGATCCGCTCCCACAGAGCGGGCCTTCTCCGGGTACCGTCGGCCAGGCAATGCCGGTTGGCGACACCCAGGGGAAGTGCCTTCTCTGTGGCAGGCCCAGCCCTCTGGAACGACCTACCCCCCGATTTACGCACTACCTCGGACCTCCGCCTCTTCCGCCAATGTCTTAAGACGTATTTATTCCAGCAAGCCGGCCTAGCATAGCCCCCCATTTCTGACTTTTATTTTGATAAATTTTAATTCGTAAGGTTTTATAAGGGTTTTTAGCACGGGATATAATTTAATTAGTTTTTAATAATGTATTTTTGTATTTTTTGTATGGTTTTTAAGACTGCTTGTGCGCCGCCCTGGGTCCTTGCCAGGAGAAGGGTGGGGTATAAATTTGAAATAATAATAATAATAATAAAAATAAAAATAAAAATAAAAATAATAATAATAATAATAATAATAATAATAATAATAATAATAATAATAATAATAATAATAATAATAATAATAATAATAATAATAATAATAATAATAATAATAATAATATCCCCATTCCCTCCTCATTCCTGGGGGAAGGATACTGCAAAATCCCCATTCCCTCCCCACTAACCTGCTTTCCAGCTCCATTCTCCTGTTCAGGCCAACAAAAGAAAATTGGCTGGAAGGTAGCAGGGGCATGGCCAGCCTATTTGGCGGTTCTCCGAACTACTCAAAATCTCCGCTACCGGTTCTCCAGAACCGGTCAGAACTGGCTGAATACCACCTCTGAGATTGGTTCCTCCCTTCTTCTTTTCATCCTTAATAAAAATACTCCTGTTGCATTATTTGCTTTTTCTATTCCAAGGCAAGTTTACTGACTATATACACGACCGCCTCCTGCCCCATACATCCCTTCGACCGATCCGCTCCCACAGAGAGGGCCTTCTCCGGGTACCGTCGGCCGGGCAATGCCGGTTAGCAATGCCCAGGGGAAGAGCCTTCTCTGTGGCGGGCCGAGCCCTCTGGAACGACCTACCCCGATTTACGCATCATCGGGGACCTCTGCCTCTTCCGCCAGCGTCTTAAAACTCATTTATTCCAACAAGCCAGCCTAGCATAACCCCCGTTTCTGACTTTTATAGGGAAAAATTTAAATTTTAGAGTTTTATTAGTTTTAGCACAGGGAAAGTTTAATAGTTTTTAATAATTATGTATTTTTGTATTTTTGTATGGTTTTAATAACGCCTGTGCGCCACCCTGGGTCCTTTTTTAGGAGAAGGGCGGGGTATAAATTTAAATAAATAAAATAAATAAATAAATAAGTTTAAGACACGTTGAACCCCTAACGAAGTAGAGAATGATTCATTCCTTTGATTTTGCTGAAAGCCATTCCATTATCTGAAGCCTTCAGCTCCAACTCAGCCATCCGATTGAAAGCTCGATCTGCAAAATAGCACTCTTTTTTTTTTCCTGCACTATTTTCAGGCTGATAAAGAGTGACCACTTCTGGATAATTACAGTCTCACCTTTAATTAAACCCCCCTCTGTGCTGTGATGCCAGCAGAGCACTTGACACTGATTAAGAAACTCTTATTCTGTCATCTTTTATTTTGCAAAATGTAATGATTGCCTTTCTGTGATCTTTGTTTAATCTGGCTCTTAGCTAAAAATCTCGTTGGGTCACGGATGCTCTGGGCCTCATACATAATCTTCCCTGTCACTCCGGCGAGCCAAAAAAAACCCCATCTCTTGCACGTTTCTACAAAGGCATCTCTGAAGTAGTAAGACCTGCCATTTATGGAGCACTCAAAGCGGTTATTAATTAGCACTCTGCCTTAATATTTCTCTTTTATTTTTAAACCGTTCTCGTTTAGTTCTGTGAAAAGATATTCTTTCGATATTTTTTTCTTTTGCTCCCCGAAGCAGAAGAATGGTTCTCTGACATGCGTGCAGTTAATGTGTGGGTTCTTGCAGTTAGGAGTAAAGATACTCATAAATTGAGCTTGATTCCTCTTGACTGCAGCCATGCAATTTTCTTGGGAGCATCACAAAAGAATTTGCCATTGCTTTCTATCTAGCTGGATAGATTGATGGGCAGAGGTGGTTTTTTAAAAATAAAATAAAATAAAATTTAGCCTTCCATAGGAGGTCTAAATAAAAAGAGAAGTTTTCTGTAGTTACCAAAACAATGATTGACTCTTGAAGATTAGCATAGAACATTCTGAGGATCATGGGCCATCACCGACAAGAGCAGTTGCAATGTATGGTGAAAGTTGAACCATAAGGAAGGCTGAATGCCAAAGAATGGAGGCCTTTGAATTCTGGTGCTGGAGAAGACTCCTGCATTGAGTCCCTTGGACTGCAAGGCCATCCAATCGGTCAGTCCTAGATGAGATCAACCCGGACCGCTCTTTAGAAGGCCAGATCCTGAAGAGGAAACTCAAAGACTTTGGCCACCTAATGAGAAGGAAGAAGGACTCCTGGAGAAGAGCCTCATGCTGGGAACGATGGAGGTCAGAAGAAGAAGGGAATAACAGAGAAGGAGGTGGCTGGATGGAGTCACCGAAGCAGTTGGCGTGAGCTTAAACGGACTCCAGAGGATGGTAGAGGACAGGAAGGCTTGGAGGAACGTTGTCCATGGGGTCACAATGGGTCAGACACAACTTCACAACTAACAACAATACAAGACTGACTCTCCAAAGCATGGCATTCACAAAATCATAGGGCTGGAAGGGAGCTTGGGGGGGGGGGGGCTCTAGTTCAACCCCTAACCCAAGACAGGAGTCCTTAATGGTTGACCAATCTTTTCTTGTAAACCTCCATTGATGAATTGTTCTCACTGTCAGGAAATTTCTCCTGATTTCCAGGTTGGATCTGTCTCTGACCAGCTTCTACCCGTTGCTTCTTGTCCTGCTCTTGGTTGCTATGGAGAATGAGCAGAGGTGGCGCAGTGGTTAGAGTGCAGTAGTGCAGCCTACTTCTGCTGACTGCTAGCTGCAGTTTGGCAGTTCGAATCTCACCAAGTTGACTCAGCCTTCCATCCTTCCGAGGGGGGTAAAATAGGGACCCAGATTGTTGGGGGCATATATGCTGCTTCTGTAAACTGCTTAGAGAGGGCTGTAAAAGTACTACGAAGTAGTATATAAGTGCTATTGCTATTTTCCTTCCTTCCTTCCTCTTTCTCCCTCCCTTCTTTAGCACTTAGCAATAGCACTTGCTAAGGAAGGAAGGAAGGAAGGAAGGAAGGAAGGAAGGAAGGAAGGAAGGAAGGAAGGAAGGAAGGACCATGGTGGCACAGTGGTTAGAATACACTATTGCAGAGTAACTCACTGCCCACTGCCAGCAGTTCGATTCTCTCCGGCTCAAGGTTGACTCAGCCTTCCATCCTTCCGAGGTGGGTAAAAACAAGGACCCAGATTGTTGGGGGCAAATATGCTGACTCTGTAAACCACTTAGAGAGGGCTGTAAAGTACTGTGAAGAGGTATATAGGTCTAAATGCTATTGCTAAGTGAGAAGGAAGGAAGGAAGGAAGGAAGGAAGGAAGGAAGGAAGGAAGGAAGGAAGGAAGGAAGGAAGGAAGGAAGGAAGGAAGGAAGGAAGAGCTGTGGTGGCACAACAGTTAGAATGCAGAATTGCAATCTAACTCTGCCCACAGCAGCGGTTCGATCCTGATTGGCTTAAGGTTGACTCAGCCTTCCATCCTTCTGAGGTGGGTAAAAAGAGGACCCAGATTGTTGGGGGCAAATAGGCTGACTTTGTAAACCGCTTAGAGAGGGCTGTAAAAGCACTGTGAAGCGGTATATAAGTCCAACTGCTATTGCTATTTGGAAAGGAAGAAGGGGAAAAAAAGAGAGAGAGAAAACCTTTAAAGAATTTTGAATCTATCTTCCTCCTACGCCAAATATCGTGAGCAACCCAGCGCATCATGTATCATGAGCAAAGGCACTTAACCCTATATGCAAATAAATAAATAAAGACAGGGAATTTGGAACAAAGGCAGGTAAAAGGCAGGAAGCAAACACAGCCGGCTGGGTGTGAAATAAACCGGCATTGTTAGAAGCCTATTAGCATTGGCTTCTCTTTATCTCAGTCTACCAACAATCCCAGGGAAATGACTATTCAGAAGCTTCTGTAGGAAAAAAAAAGAAATTAAAATTGGCACGAGCATTGCCTGCTTTCCGGTATCTGTTATTCACTGTCCAGGGGACAAAACCCAGGATCCACCATTAAATGAGTCTGACCTAAAGGGAATTCTTCAAGTTGAAATGTGTCCTGACACTCCTTTGGAGAGACAGGGTGGGAGGAGGGAAGGGGGAGGGAGAGAGACAGAGAGACAGACAGAAAGACAGACAGACAGAGAGACAGAAAGACAGAGAGAGAAAGGAAGAGACAGAGAGACAGAGAGACAGAAAGACAGAGACAGAGAGAGAAAGGAAGAGACAGAGAGACAGAAAGGCAAAGAGAGAGAGAGAGACAGGGAGAAATAGAGACAGACAGACAGAGAGACAGACAGAAAGACAGACAGACAGAGAGACAGAAAGACAGAGACAGCGAGAGAAAGGAAGAGACAGACAGACAGAGAGACAGAAAGACAGAGACAGAGAGAGAAAGGAAGAGACAGAAAGACAGAGAGACAGAACGGCAGAGAGAGAGACAGACAGGGAGAAATAGAGACAGACAGACAGACAGACAGACAGACAGAGACAGAGAAACAGACAGAGAGACAGAAAGATAGAGACAGAGAGAGAGAAGAAGAGAAAGTACACCTCAAAGAACTGAATCATCCTTTTGTCCATTTTCTGTCACTTCCAACATTTTTTTTTAAATGTTCCTTGTTTTCGGTCCCCGGGTATGAAAAATGTAGAAAATTGAGGTAGATCTCTGAGGGCAACTGCCACACTTATGTGTAAGGTAAGGTGAAGGTGAAGGTTCCCCTCGCACATATGTGTTAATCATTCCCAACTCTAGGGGGCGTTGCTCATCTCCGTTTCTAAGCCGAAGAGCCAGCGCTGTCCAAAGACGTCTCTGTGGTCATGTGGCAAAGGTGGTTCCTACTTTTCTACTTGCGTTTTTCCGTGTTTTCGAACTGCTAGGTTGGCAGAAGCTGGGACAAGTAACAGGAGCTCACTCTGTTATGTGGCGCTAGGGATTCGAACTGCCAACCTTTCTGATCAACAAGCTCAGCATCTTAGCCACGGACCTACTCATGTGTAGAATCCCTGAAATGCAAATATCCTCCCAGGATTAACATTTCCCTTTTCTTGCTACACAATCTGAGATTGTGTATAATATGCTGGCTGGGGAATTCTGGGAGTTGAAGTCCACATATTTTTAAGTTGCCAAGGTTCTCAGAACACCAGAATAGAGCTGGAAGGTACCTTGGAGGTCTTCTAGTCCAGCCCCCTGCTCAAGCAGGAGATCCTATGCCATTTCATATTAACCATTAACCAGTGGAACAACTTGCCTCCAGAAGTTGTGAATTCTCCAACAGTGGTGTAGGGTTTCCTGCCTGAGCAGGGGGTTGGACTAGAAGACCTCCAAGGTCCCTTCCAACTATTGCATTAATACAATAATACAATAGCAGAGTTGGAAGGGACCTTGGAGGTCTTCTAGTCCAACCCCCTGCGTGGGCAGGAACCTTATACCATTTCAGACAAATGGCTATCTAACATCTTCTTAAAGACTTCCAGGGTTGGGGCATTCACAACTTCTGGAGGCAAGCTGTTCCAGAGGTTAATTGTTCTGTCAGGAAATTTCTCCTCAGTTCTAAGTTGCTTCTCTCCTTGATTAGTTTCCACCCATTGCTTCTTGTCCTGTCCTCAGGTGCTTTGGAGAATAGCTTGACTCCTTCGTCTTTGTGGCAGCCTCTGAGATATGGGAACACTGCTATCATGTCTCCCCTCGTCCTTCTTTTTTACAATTACAATTACAATAGCAATTATTCTATTATATATACAGGTTAAGAAACACTGCTCTAGAAAATGCCAGTGAACCAAATCAGTTCACTAGCATTTTCATTAACCAGTTCTGTAAGCTTGGTTGTTTTCTTGCAGATATTTCATTACCCAACTAGGCAGCATCATCAGTGGCAGCACATGATCATCTAGCACTAACCTAGTTTGGGTAATGAAACATCTGCAGGAAAACAACCAAGCTCAAGGAACACCAAGGACCTCTTATTTCAACCCTGAGTTGCAAATATTCTCCTTTATTGGAACCAAATCCTGTTCTTTTTGTCTAGTTTGATGAAGAGAAGGACCAGGGGAGACATGATAGCAGTCTTCCGATATCTCAGGGGTTGCCACAAAGAAGAGAGAGTCAAGCTATTCTCCAAGGCACCTGGGGGCAGGACAAGAAGCAATGGGTGGAAACTAATCAAGGAGAGAAGCAACCTAGAACAGAGGAGAAATTTCCTGACAGTGAGAACAATTAATCAATGGAACAACTTCCCTCCAGAAGTTGTGAATGCTCCAATAATGGAAGTTTTTAAGATGTTGGATAACCATTTGTCTGAAGTGGTGTAGGGTTTCCTGTCTAGGCAGGGGGTTGGACTAGAAGACCTCCAAAGTCCCTTCCAACTCTGTTATTCTAAACATGTCCCGCTAAGAACTTTCCCCAATCAATTTACCAAAGTCTAGCAGAGATTTTTTTATATATCCAAGGATTATGACTTATCCCATGCTCAAACTCTCAATTTAAGCACAAGGAAAGTACCTAAGTGTAGTACATAAAATTATCTGCTACAATGTCCTACCTGTCCATGACTATTTCAGCTTCAACCACAACAATACACGAGCCCACAATAAATACACACTCAAGGTAAACTGCTCCAAACTCTATTGCAGAAAAGACCACTTCAGCAACAGAGGGGTCAACGCCTGGAAGGCTCTATCTGACTCTGTGGTTTTTTCTCCAAAACAGCTTGCCTTCAGACGTTGTGAATGCCCCAACCCTGGAAGTCTTTAAGAAGATGTTGGATAGCCATTTGTCTGAAATGGTATAGGGTTTCCTGCCTGGGCAGGTGGTTGGACTAGAAGACCTCCAAGGTCCCTTCCAACTCTGCTATTGTATTGTATTGCCGCCCTGGGTCCTTTTGGAGAAGGGCGGGATATAAATTGAATAAAATAAATAAAAATAAATAAGTATTACTGTCTACTGTGGACCTCACTCCATTCCTAAGAGGTCTGTAAGGAGCGTGCATAAGCTCACCAATGTGCCTACCATCCCTGACCTAATGTTCCCTTTTATTGGTATCCATTTCATATATCCAAAATCATGTGTATACTTATATATGTTCTCTAATTTTTACAATGACAATAAAGATTATTATTATTATTATTATTAATACATGCTTGACGAAATAAAATAAATGAATGAATAAATAAGTACAAAATAGATAAAGAATAAAATAAAGAATAAAATAAGACAAGATTAAAATAAATAAATAAAAAACAAAAAAACAGAAAAACCCAAAATAAAACACAAAATAAAACACAAAACAAAACACAAAACACAAAACCCACAACACAAAACACACAACACAAAACACAAAACAAAACCAGACTCCTAGAAACACACAAGGACAAATTCAAAGTTAGAAGCTTGATGGGAAGAGTGGAGACCATTTTTTACCTGCATTGCTTCCATCTTCCATTTCTCTTTTTAAAGCTGAATCAGGTTTTTTTCAATCCAAAGTCCTAACTCAAAGCCCTAACAGAAGATAGGAAAAATATTACAGTGATTGTGTCTGGAGAACAAAAGTAGGAGTAATTCTTGAGTTCGTGCCATAGCCTACTTCATACACAAACTGAAGGGCTAAGGAGGTGTGTTGGGTTAAACTTCAGTTGACTATCTTGGTAGACTATCTTAGTAGACTATCTTCAGTTGGCTATCTTGGGAACACAGGTATGGTTTCAGCTTGAAGATTGGCTCCAACCTCAGCCAATAGCTGTAGCCCATTTCAGTTGACTATTTTGGGAATACAAGCATGATTTCAGCTTGAAGATTGGCTCCAGCCTCAGCCAATAGCCGTAGCCCTCAGAGAAATGAGAGTTTAGCAAAACTAGCATTTGGTGATTCATGGGAAATCTTTTGTGTATGTATGTCTCCCAGATACTATAAAAGGACTTCCTGGCAGACAGGAAATGAGACTCTCTGGTGAAGAGCATTGCTGGTGAGTTTCCTTTTCTTTCCTTTTTTTGGGTGTGGGTTGGGTTTGCAGAAGGAAAAAAAAAACCCTTTTTTGTAGGAAGATGCTTAATAGAACTGACAAGCATTAAGTAGAATACCAGGCTAAGGGTTATACCTCCCTCTGAAAAGCTATTGATCGCAGCAGGGAAGTATGTAGCTATCAATAAAGGTTGCTCTTTTATAGCTTTATGGTATGTAAATTATGCCATTAGCTTGTACAGTCAATGGCAGGCATTCTATAAAACTAATTGCAAAGAAGGCAACTACACAATGTGGCTGTGTTTGACTTCAAGAAGGTGGGGTGTTAATACCAGGCAAGCAAATGTGTTGATACAGCTGTCTGGGGAAACTGAGGCCCATCCTTCTTTTAGCTCTGCGTCTGAGTTCACACATTCTACTAACTAAAGCCATAGAGTGGTTAAGCCTGCTTAGCGGGCTTGTCTGAACCCAGTTATGTTGGTTTATAAAATCTTCTGTACAATAGATCCCTAGCACCACGAAACAGAGTGAGCTCCCATGGCTTGTCCCAGCTTCTGCCAACCTAGCAGTTTGAATGCATGTTAAAATGCAAGTAGAAAAATAAGAACCATCTTTGGTAGGAAGGAAACAGCGTTCCATGCGCCTTCGGTGTTTAGTCATGCCAGTCACATAACCATGGAGACATCTTCGGACAGCGCTGGCTCTTCGGCTTAGAAACAGAGATGAGCACTGTCCCCTAGAGCAGGGGTCCCCAACCTTTGCAACTTTAAGTCTGAAGGACTTCAGCTCCCAGAGTTCTCCAGCCAGAACTCTGGGAGCTGAAGTCCTTCAGACTTAAAGTTGCAAAGGTTGGGGACCCCTGCCCTAGAGTCAGGAACAACTAACACATATGTGTGAAGGGAACCTTTATACAATAGAATGTTGGCCAAATTTATCCAACGGTAGAGTTTATTCAATAAATTGTGGACTCTTCAGGTATAATGATGCAAACCATGGTGCAATGTTAAACTAAGCCTTTCACGATGATTAACCAAAACTGGTTAGCTAGTTTAGATGCTTTAATTTATTGCTTACCCAGGAAATATGCAGGGAGATGGAAGAGACAATTTTATCCTTCACCTCAAACTACAGAATGTCCTCCTATATTAACAAGATTAATCAAGTTGCTGTATTGAAGCTGGTTTGCTGCCAGAGGATGTTGACTAAGCCAACCCGATGAAGTGGAAATGGGTTTGGCTTCTGAAACTGGCTTTGGTGCCAAAGTTCAATTCTGGTCCTGTAAAACAGGCTTTGTACTTATTCTAGGGCAACTAGTCCACATGAAGCTAAATAGAGAAGGTATCTTCTAGATGGGACCATTGAAGTTCTATCATAGGGATAGAGCATCTGGTGCTCTCTAGCTATTTTGGAATATCTGCTACAGTCCTTTGACTCTGATAATGTTGGTTTAAAGGTAAAGGTGATGTGCTAGTCACTCCCAACTCTAGGGGGCGGTGCTCATCTCTGTTTCTAAGCTGAAGAGCCAGCGCTGTCCAAAGATGTCTCCGTGCGCATGTGGCCAGCATGACTAAATGCCAAAGGCGCATGGAACGCTGTTCCCTTCCCACCAAAGGTGATTCCTATTTGCTACTTGCATTTTTTACCTGCTTTCGAACTGCTAGGTTGGCAGAAGCTGGGACAAGTCACGGGAGCTCACTCTGCTACACGGCGCTAGGGATTCGAACTGCCAAACTGTCAACCTTTCTGATCGAGAAGCTCAGCCTCTTAGCCACTGAGTCACCACATCTCAGTGTTGGCTTAAGCTGGGAGAAAACCTATTTAAAACATCTGGAGGTACCTGATTATTTGCCCCTGGTGCACTACATGGTGAGCTGGTCAAAGGTTTTTGTTTGGTTTTTTTAATCTAGCCATCTTGGAAAGCTTATCTTATCCTCTCTGTAACCTTGTGAACATATCTTAGGTATTCTCACAACATAGCTGCAGGGGTGGTCTGATGTCACAAACACCAGTTTGTTGGGGAATATGAAATTGTTTGTTCCATCCCTCCGAGCTTATTTTACCAGCATTTTTTTTTCCTCTTTCTTCCTCCCCCTGAGAGAGAAATGCAGTTTGCTAAATATAAATTACTGGACTGCTTGCCTGTTATTTTCATTTTCTAAGATTGCCCGCTGGGGCTATGATGCTACAGGCAGATGCTTTCTTTCTTTCTTTCGACTGCTGTGTTTCTGGGAAGAAGAGATTAAGTGTCTGTTGTGTAGTTGATGCACCACAGGTGACTCTGGACCTATTTGTGTCCACCAACCAGTTTCCTGTTACTGCACTATTGGCTGAAGGCCCTCTGATCCAACATTAGTAAACCTATCATGCTTCCTCTGGAAATCTAATGCCTCTTTTTTTTTAAAAAAATTTTTTTGCACCTTGTAGTTTCAATGAGCAAATTTTTCATTGCAGTCGTAATAAAATATCAATAACTCACTGTGGTTTTCTCACCCAGGTGATTTCTCGCTGCAACTTTGCTGCTGCCGCTTGCTTGCCATCTCCATAATAGATCAGTTCCTTGGCTTGTTGTGTCGCTGCCGATTGAGAGATGGGCAATAAGACGAGCAAGTGCGAGTACTCCAGTGTCCAAGAAGAATCTTCTCGACCGCACGGTGACGCTACTGAAGCCATCCCTGAAGTTCCTAATCCAGGAGCAGGAAAGCTGTACCCTACGGCTGAAGTTCCAGTTGAAATGCCCTACCTAGAATCCGACTCGCCTATGGCCCAAGAAGGAAATGAAATAGCAGAGTTGGGAGAGGAAGTTGACGCTCCCCCCGAGGAGGATCTACCACCCAACGGGCAACCTCTCCTTCCACCAGCCTCTGGAAGTGACCCTAACTAGCCTGCTCTGGATGGTTCTTCTGCCCCAGGAAGATCTTGGATTTGCTAAAGAGTTCTTGAAATAACCTCTTCAAACATGATCTATTGAGCTTGACTGACTGATCAGGGACTCTTTCTCCTGTTGCGCCGACTGCTCGAAATGACCACCTAGGTTCTAAGGTGGATCAGTTTTTCATCCTGTGCTCCAGGAAGTCCTGAAATATATTCCCTGTGCAGTCGTAGGAGGCAACTCAAGGGCTCCCGAAACACTGAACAGGACGGCTCTTAAATCTGCCTGTCATTCTGTAAAAAATAAAAAATATATAATGTATATATCCTTGACCTCGTCTCTGCTTTGCTCTTCTCAAGTTACCATGGGGCCTAAAACTCTGATATACCCACGTGTGGCTACTTCAATAAGCCCCGTTAGTATTTTTCTAATTATTTAAGGAGAGGTTTGCTGCGTTTGTCTGTCTTGATGAAACGGTTTGTGGTTTGCTTGCCAATAAAGTGCCATTTTGTAACTGCAACTTTGCGAGGTTTATTTTATTTTTTTGTCTCCCTCAGCAAGAAGCGTTTCGTGTTATTTAAGATGCATGAAGACATGGTTGTTGTTTTTCCTCCCCCTCTGATAGGTTTAGTAACACTTCGCAACACAAAAAGGTGCTGATTCGAAAACTCGGTTCAGAAACTTGGTCCAACTTTTTTGCTTCCAAAGCTCCCTGAACAGAAGGTCTCAAAATAGTTACAACCGTCATTAGAACAGGGAAGGCAGGGACAGAGGACGAGGGAAGTGAAATTGAACTATTAGAAAGAAGGACAAAAAACAGACTACATTGTTTTCTGGAAAATTGGTGTTTTGGGAAAACCAGGAAGAAAAACCTCAGAGGTTTTTCATAATTCGGCTTATATATATCTCTCTTTCTCTCTCTCTATCTTTTTATCTATCTATTATCTGTTGTGGCACAACCACACTATTTGACTATTTGAAGCCCCTGACAGAACAATTATCTACCTATCTACCTACCTTCCTATCTACCTACCTACCTACCTATTCACCTATCTACCTACCTATATATGTGTGTGTGTGTGGGTGGGTGTACCAACATAACTCTGGAATGCCTCAAACAATTCCAACCAAACTTGGTACACAGATTACTTACCCTCTGGAAACAAATATTGTGGAAGTAACATACTCCTGACACCCCTCGGGATATGTGTTCTACTAAGATATGGCCCGTTGTGCTTTACAATGCCGTCTGTCGGACTGTCATAAAATGGCTTCTACTGTGCAGCGCAGTGGAGTCGCCATGGGAACGGCTTCACAGGACTCCACAAGGGGGCTCCCTCTGGTAAGGGGGGAAATCCAACATTAGAAATGAAGGTGGTATCCCTTTTCTTGATGCTTCTGGGGGCACAGCGGAAACGTAACTAATTTAATTGTTGCCGAAATCAGGGCTTTTCCTGTCTAATAAAGGTTTAGGATAAATAAACACGCAGAGCAATGCCAGATTATCAGCTACTGCTGAAAAAAGCTGCAAACAATATATGTCCAACTCCTTTTAGCCATATTAAACAATAAAAGCAGATTTATTAAATTATACTGGCAATGTTCCATTCTTTTGTAGGCAGCCACACTGGTAAGCAGTTTTGCTAAATATTCTCTGGGGAAGAGGATTGAATCTGTCTAGATTTTGGAGTGTCCAACCTGAGCAAACTGAAGATTCGTGGACTTCCATTCCCAGAATTCCCCAGCCATGCATGCATGGCTGCCTGGGGGAATTCTGGGAGTTAGAATAGAATTACAAAGTTGGAAGGGACCTTGGAGGTCTTCTAGTCCAACCCCCTGCTTAGGCAGGAAACCCTACACCACTTCAGACAAATGGTTATCCAACATCTTCTTAAAACCTTCCAGTGTTGGAGCTTTCACAACTTCTGGAGGCAAGCTGTTCCACTGGTTAATTGTTCTAATTGTCAGGAAATTCCTCCTTAGTTCTAATTAATGGAATAGGAAGGGAAGAGAAGAGAAGAGTTGGAAGGGACCTTGGAGGTCTTCTAGTCCAACCTGCTTAGGAAGGAAACCCTACACCACTTCAGACAAATGGTTATCCAACATCTTAAAACCTTCCAGTGTGGCAGAATTCACAACTTCTGGAGGCAAGTTGTTCCACTGATTACTTGTTCTAACTGTCAGGAAATTCTTCCTTACTTCCAGGTTAATGGAATGGAAGGGATGGGAAGAGAAGAGAAGAGTTGGAAGGGGCCTTGGAGGACTTCTAGTCCAACCCCCTGTTTAGGCAGGAAACCCTACACCTCTTCAGACAAATGGATATCCAACATCTTCTTAAAAACATCCAGTGTTGGAGCATTCACAACTTCTGGAAGCAAGTTGTTCCATTGATTAATTGTTCTAACTTGAAGTCCGCGCGTCTTAAAGTTGCCATGATTGGATGCTGCTACTCTAGAGGTTTTTGCGGCCTTATCAGAGGACACCTGCGTGCAAAGAAAATCATCTGCAAGAATTATAAAAGCCAAGGCATTCATCCCGGTTATTTGTTGAGGCAAAGGAGGGAGGGAAGCAAAACGCTTCTTAATTAGACAGAACATGATTGTTCATAATCAGGGTAGCTGGAGGAATTCTATTCCCCTATTAGATTAAAACCTCTGTCAGTGTGTAATGGTTGAGGCAATAGCAAACATGCTGGGACATTTTAAAACATATTTTTAATTGTCCTCCGGAGCACATTCTCCCCAGCAATTAAGGCCATCTCTGACCTTGTTGAAACCGGTACAGTAGAATGCGTAGAACAGCAATGAGTTGACAACTTCCAAATTCTCCCCTGCTGCTTCTTTGAATCTGCGGGTTTTAAATTAAGGTCAACGCGAGTGAGATGTCCCTAAAGTCCTCTTTGGTCAAGGTGAGTAAAGCCCATTCTTGGGCGTCATGTTCTTTTCCTTTGAGTTCCTTCCCCCCACTTTTCTTCCGACTGGTTTCTCGAGGCTTCTGAACCGACCGAGCATTTTACACATAATCAAATCAAAGAAGCAAATTAAGTTTCTCCGGAAGCACGAGGGGGAAAACAAGCCAGTCAAATATCTCGGGGCCTATCTCCACTTTTACCATTTCCAATTGCTCATTTGCATGTCTCACATGAACTGAAATTAATTCTGCAGGATGAGATGAACAATGGAAATCTTGAGCTGGCAATAACGACTCTTGTGTTCTAAACAGCAAACTCTGAAATCAACCCTATTAGGAGAGGCTGGGGGAGGGAGGGGGGGAGGGAGGGAGGGAGGGCCTTCAAGACAGTGTCTGTAGAGATTCTCAGTCATCTAGGTCATAGTTGTCCCAAAGGTTCTTTTTCAGGAGGCAACTGGACTTTCTGGTTTTTCTCTGCAGATGTTTTGCTTCTCATCCAGGTAGTTTCTTCAGCTCTAACAGGAAGGGGGGATGGAAAGATTTATACTCCTTGCAGATAGCTGGTCATTTGCGTCCTTTTAGAAGGTCATTGAGGTACCTGGAGGTTTAGCAATCTTTCTGCAATTTTTCTCTGGAAATCCATTCCTTCTCCCACACCATTCAAAGGGTGGTCATCACCAATTGTATACTTAAACGTCTGTAGACATTCTCAGTCCTCCAGGTCAAGGTTGCCCCAAAGGTTCTTTTTCAGGAGGCAACTGGACCTTCTTGTTTTTTCTTCTTTGAAGGCATTTTGCTTCTCATCCAAGAAGCTTCTTCAGCTCTGACAGGAAGGTGGAGAATGGAAGGATTCATACTCCTTGCAGAAAGCTGGTCATTTGCATCCTTTTTAAAGGGCCGTTGAAGCACTTGGAGGTTTATCTGTGTCTTCAGGGTCACCTGAGTGGTGCTCCTGGTTCCTATAGTCTTCAAGACAGTGATTGCTAGCGACCAAACAAGTAGACCACCTCTCAGAAGGTTTGTCCCCAATTTGAGTCCTTCAGGTCTCTCCATAGTACACCAAACACTCTTACCTTCAAGTTCATATATCTTTCTGGGCAGGGGTGAAATCCAGCACGTTTTGACAGGTTCTGGAGAACTGGTAGCGGAAATTTTGAGGAGTTCAGAGAACTGGCAAATACCACCTCTGACTGGCCCCGCCCCCATCTATTATCTGTCTCCTGTCCCAGCTGATTGGGAGGAAATGGTAATCTTGCAGCATCCTTCCCCTGGAGTGGGGAGGGAATGGAGATTTTAGAGTATCCTTCTCCTGGAGTGGGGAGGGAATGGGGATTTTGCAGTATCCTTCCCCCAGGAGTGGGGAAAGAATGGGGATTTTGCAGCATGCTTCCCCAGGAGTGGGGAGGGAATGGAGATTTTGCAGTATCCTTCCCCCGGAGTGGGGAGGGAATGGAGATTTTGCAGTATCCTTCACCTGGAGTGGGGAGGGAATGGGGATTTTGCAGTATCCTTCCCCTGGAGTGGGGAGGGAATGGAGATTTTAGAGTATCCTTTCCCTGCCATACCCACCAAGCCACATCATGGCCACCAAGCCACCCATACAGAACTGGTAGTAAAAAAATTGAATTTCACTCCAGCTTGTGGGTTAATTTCCATCCCAATGGATTTAAATAAAGAGGATGCGAGGGAGGGAGGAATCACTTCCTGGATTGTCCCAATGAGGCTTCTTCAAGAAGCAAGTGGACTTTCTTTGTTTTTCCTTGAAGACATTTCTCTTCCTATACAAGAAGCTTTTTCAGTTCAGACCGAATGGTGGAGATTGGAAGGATTTATATATGTGGCAGGTGGACCAAGGCAGTCACAGAATGGATCCGACTTGATAAAAAGCATCCACGAAAGAGACCTAAAACAAGTTGGGTTGACAACAACATCAGCGTATTGTGGGCCCTATTGGCAAAATGAAGTTCTGGATCGTATTGGTTGGAAACATGTGGAAGAGGCCTTCATCTTGCAGTGGATAGACCATGGCTAGAATAGAATGGAATGGAATAACAGAGTTGGAAGGGACCTTGGAGGTCTTCTAGTCCAACCCCCTGCTTAGGCCACTTCAGACAAATGGAAATCCAACATCTTCTTAAAGACTTGCAGTGTTGGGGCATTCACAACTTCTGGAGGCAAGTAGTTCCACTGGTTAATTGTTCTCACTGTGAGGAAATTTCTCCTTAGTTCTAAGTTGCTTCTCTCCTTGATTAGCTTCCATCAGTTGCTTCTTGTTCTGCCCTCAGGTGCTTTGGAGAATAGTTTGACTCCTTCTTCTTTGTGGCAGCCTCTGAGATATTGGAATCCTGCTATCATGTCTCCCCTAGTCCTTTTTTCATTAAACTAGACATACCCAGTTCCTGCAACCGTTCTTCATATGTTTTAGCCTCCAGTCCCCTAATCCTCTTGGTTGCTCTTCTCTGCACTCTTTCTAGAGACTCCACATCTTTTTTGACACCGTGGCAACCAAAACTGAATACAATAAATGACTATGATGATATAGTCATGATTGCAGGGATATAAATCCTCCCATTCCCCACCATCCAGTCAGGACTGAAGAAGCTTCTTGGATGAGAAGTGAAAGGTCTTCAGGCTAAACAAGAAAGTCCAGCTGCCTTTTGAAAAAGCACCTTTGGGACAACCACAACCTGGATGACTGGGAATCTCCATACATAATTCCTGGATTTCTTCTTGGCGCGATAACACATAACTGGATTTAAAGTTGGGAATTACTCTTGGGTTGCTCAGGCTTTCCTTCCTAAGTAAACACAGGGTAGGAACAGGTTACTAGGCAGTTGCTTCACAAGACTGACGTACACAGAGACTGGCACCGTGGTGTAGTTACTGGGTCAAGCCCCACCGATTTGTAAGTCTGCAACTAAGGCTTAGTTGCAAAGGAAGGACATTTGAAGAAGTCTGTGGAACAGCCTCCTGCGTATGTTGTATACGTTGCAAAGGTGTCTTGGGAAACAACACAGTGTGACACAGGATTGTGTCAAAAGAAATAAATATACAGAGGAAAATAGACACAGCGACAGATGGTGATTTGATCATTTGTTTATGTTTCCACATCACATAAACCCAGCAGTTACTTATTAATTCCAATGGTGCCAAGGATGTGTTTTCTAAAAACAAACCATGGGGGGGGGGGGGTTCTTCCTTTGTCCCCCAATATTGAGTCACATAGAAATGGAAACTTTTCCTGGCTAGTGTCAGGCCTGGGAGCAATCTTATTGCACTGGGCCTTCCGGCCCGCCACGTTTAATGCTGTGGGAAAACGGGAGGGAGGATTGTATGGCGTATGGGAGAGATATACTCAAAATAACATTCCTTTCTCAGAGAGCCAAGGACATCTTGCCCTGCAGCTGGAGGGGTATGTCTGGGTGGCCTCTCCAGTTGGGACGGCGCCTGATTGGGCCATGTGATGGACATATAGGTGCTGGGCAGGGACTTGGATTTTCATTTGGGTGGGGAACACCTGGAAGCTTTCAGATTCGGGTTTTCCCAGATGTGCCAACTGGCATTAGCATCCATCAGTCTCAGAAGACTATGGTATCGTGTTTTTTAAAAAAAATACGTTTTATTAAACATTTTGCGAAGAACATAAAAACACACGAAATTAGAACAACTACGGACCTCCGCTCCTTCCGTCAAAAACTAAAAACTCATTTCTTCTGCCTGGCCGGCCTGGGGTAATCGAACTGTTTTATTAGGGTTTTTTAGGGGTTTAGTTTTAGTTGGTTTGGGATTTTAGCGCAGGGTTTAAGTTTAATTCATTTTAATATTGTATTTATGCTTGTGGTTTTATACATGTATTTTTTTTAATTCCCTGTGCACCGCCTCGAGTCCCTTTGGGGAGAGAGAGCAGTTTATAAATTAAAATAATAATAATTATTATTATTGTTGTTGTTGTTATTGTTATTGTTGTTGTTGTTATTATTATTGTTGTTATTATTGTTATTATTATTATTATTATTGAAGAAGAGAAGCAAGCAGCGAAGAAAAGAAAAAAAGCAGAAGGGCAGAAAGAAAGAATGAAAAGCAGCTTCTGATGTCCTTTGCAGCAAATAAAAGCACAATTTGCAAACTCATCTCTTACACTAGGATTACAAACAAGCTGGGGTGGTTTTCACCCTATTATCCGGGTTTTTTTCTTAATTGGGATAACCACAAACGATAAGTGATTTTTCTTCCTGTTTCATGGTGAAGGTCTGTAAGTCAACCACAAATGTAAGTAATATTTTCCCTGATCAAATGTTAATTTAGCCATCTCTCCAATTTTAGGAAACTGGACCTTCTTGCTGAACTTATTAAATAACATTTTTTTTTAAAAAAACCATCTTATTGATTCAGCAGACCTAAACGTTGAAAGTAATCTTTCTATAGGAAACACTTAAGGCTCTTGATATGTAAACCTATGATCGCTTTAATAATATATGCCTGGCTTGTGGGAGATGAATTAAGGGAGGTCGTAACTCATTTTGAACTAATTTCTCCCTGGAAACTCTCTTATCTTGACGGATAAAGAGACCGGAGCGTATCTTATATATGGGAGCTGTGTTTCATAAGAGCCTGTTTGATTGGTTTTCCTTTGAAGTCTTGATCTCGGGAGCTCCTTGAACAATGTTGAACGGAATGGTGAGGCTCATAATAAAAAATCAAGGCAATTCAATTTTCCTCTAACAAGTACAGCCAACTGAACTCCTTAACCTCTGTCAACAGAGGGGATGACGGCTACAATCCTGAAAGGAATTAAGCAGCTATAAACTTCTCTGGCTCCAAGGGGGACCGTGAGGAGGACGAGGTTTTTCAGAGAGGCTCCAGGTTAGAATAGAGTGACAAGAGTTGGAAGGTACCTTGGAGGTCTTCTAGTCCAACCCCCTGCTTGGGCAGGAAACCCTACCCCACTTCAGACAAAGGGTTACCCAACATCTTCTTGAAAGCTTCAAGTGATGATGTTCTCATAACTTCCGAAGGCAACTTCTGTTCCATTGGTGGATTGTTCTCACTGTCAGAAAGTTTCTCCCTATTTCTAGGTTGAATCTCTCCTTGATCAGTTTCCATCCATTATTCCTTGTCCGGCCTTCAGGTGCTTTGGAAAATAGCTTCATCCCCCCCCCCCCCTGGGGCAGCCCTTCAAATATTGGAAGATGTTCTCCTGTCTCCCCTGGTCCTTCTCTTCACTAGACCAGCCATGCCCAGCTCCTGCAACCGTTCATCCTATGTTTTAGCCTCCAGTCCCCTCATCCTCTTCGTTGCTTTTCTCTGCACTCTTTCTAGAGTCTCAACATCTTTTTAATAGTGTGGTGACCAAAACTGGATGCAGTATACCAAGTGTGGCCTTACCAAGGCCTTATAAGGTGGCATTAAGCCACATCTTGGAGGTGATTGGCCCTTCTCAGAGGAAGGGCCAATCACCTGATCTTGATTCTATCCCTCTGCTGATGCAGCCTAGAACTGTGTTGGGTTTTTTGGCAGCTGTTGCACATGGCTGGCTCCTACTTAAATGGTTGTCCACTAGGACTCCAAGATCTCTCTCACAGTTCCTACTATTGAGCAAAGTACCACCTATACTGTACCTGTGCATTATGTTCTTCTTGCCTACATGTAGAACCTTACTATTTTCACCACTGAATTTCATTTTGTTAGATAGCGTCCAATGTTCACGTCTTCTCAAGGTCCTTCTGTATCTTAAGCCTATCTTCTGGAGTGTCATCTGCCAATTTGATGAGTTCCCCCATTTATTCCCTCATCCAAATCATTGATGAAGATGTTGAAGAGTACCTAGAAAGGGCCTAGAAAGCCTCCTCTCAAATGTTGGTCTATAGGTTGTTGGGAGAAAATACCCATTTGGTACAGTTCCAAGGAGGAAGAAAGACAGTGGAAACATGGAGGCTGATTGGAAAGAAGGGCTGATTGATAAAGCATAACCACAGGTGATTCTGGGCAGATGACAAAATGAAGTTGAGAGTGGGTGGGGTTTCTTTTGGGCTTTGTGTTTGAGCTTCCTGTTCCTGTCGTTTAATATCCTGTTGGCCATTGTCAGATTCCTATGGAGTCGTGTAGAGGTCATGGCTGGCTCTATAAGCAAAGGTAAAAGGTAAAGGTTCCCCTCGCACATATGTGCTAGTCATTCCCGACTCCAGGGGGCAGTGCTCATCTCCGTTTCTAAGCCGAAGAGCCAGCGCTGTCCAAAGATGTCTCAAATGCAAGGAGAAAAATAAGGACCAACTTTGGTGGGAAGGGAACAGCGTTCTGTGTGCCTTTGGCGTTTAGTCATGCCAGCCACATGACCACGGAGATGTCTTCGGACAGCGCTGGCTCTTTGGCTTTGAAACGGAGATGATCACCGCCCCCTAGAGTCGGGAACGACTAGCACACATGTGCGAGGGGAACCTTTACCTTTAAGGAGGCTCAACAGAAGCAACCTAACAATATCCTGGCTTGGTCTAACTTTGGAAGGAGGAATTTCAAGTGCAGCTTCATCCTGCCAAAAGTCCCTTTTCTGGCCAGTTATTAAAAAAAAAAAAATAGAGATCTGACTCACTTGCTATCTGATCACCTTAAACCTGATGGGATCCTTAGTGCATGGAAGGACAGTGCTCAAAACCTCTTCTTGTTAGAGTTTACGGGAGCTGTAAGCATCCGAGGTCTAAACTATCTGAAGAACATAAGATTAGCTAGATTGATTCTAGACCAGCATAAATCTAGGGATCAAACATTTTCAACCCATGCATTATGTTGTCATTTTAAAAGACATTCCTCATCCAAAGGTATTGGCCTCAATTATTAGAAAGTAATGGAGCAACACACAGAGAGCCAAGATGGATGTCAGCAATGTTTAGCTCGAGTTGATATCTGCAGCCTGTCAGCATTCCAAGTAATGAACCCATTGAAAGCAGAAGTCCGAGGCAGGTAGATTCCTCAAAGAATGATTGATTGGATGCATCACATTGGCACAACTGGTGAAAAACCAACTCTGAAAGTGCCTGTTTTCACCTAATTAAAAAGTGAAAGTTCCCCCTTCCCCCCACAGGCCGTTTTTGGGAGGTTTGCAGAGTGCAAAAACTTTTTTTGGAAAAGAATTGCCTCTTCAAAATCTTAGTGCGTCTTCTACTCCGAAAAATACAGTATACCCAATCAAAATTGTGTGCAAATCAAGGTTTGAATCTCGCACTGAAGAGTGGTTCGGCAGTACCGTTTTGCTGATAGCAATAGAAACTTTCTAGGTATTTTTTTTTTCCTTTAAAGAAATCCCAACATTTCGCCCAGATCTACTTATGGAAGAAAGGTTTTTGTCATGGTGACAGAGCTGAAGAAGTTTCTCAGCTGCATAGATGCACGAAACGTGGAGCAACGCAATGCCTCCAGGCCATTCCAAAAGGTGCCAATTGCTGGGTGATAAAATCAGCCTAACAATGTCAGGATCCCTGCGTTTGAAAGCAACAGAACTGAAAGACAAATTAGGCATTGGACAGGTAGAAATCCATGGCGCATCTCTAGTTAGAGAAAGGGAGGTTTTTTTCTCTGCAATCATTAGGACAGTTTTCCTTTTAACGCAAGCAAATTATCGACTCATCTTCTGCGGCTTGGATGAGACGTGCAGCCAAAGGAGATCCACTGTATCACGATTATCACAGTCATCCAGGACAATAGATCTATGGCAGTTAGTTTCCAGTTTAACAGGAAGTTTTAAAGATTATTTAGAAGTCAGAACAGATTGCTGTGGAGAGGCAAGCAGCTAATAGATAAAGGGTCCCTTTGCACATATGTGCTAGTCGTTCCCGACTCTAGGGGGCGGTGCTCATCTCTGTTTCTAAGCTAAAGAGCCAGCGCTGTCCGAAGACATCTCCGTGGTCATGTGGCCGGCATGACTAAATGCTGAAGGTGCACTGAACGCTGTTCCCTTCCCACCAAAGGTGGTTCCTATTTTTCTATGTGCTTTTGAACTGCTAGGTTGGCAGCAGCTGGGACAAGTAATGGGAACTCACTCCATTATGCGGCGCTAGGGATTCGAACTGCTGAACTGCCGACCTTTCTCATCAACAAGCTCAGGGTCTTCGCCACTTAATCTTGCACCAACCTGCAGCTTGCTTAATCGTGGTTAATGAAATCACCCAGTAGCGACTGGGTTTGTTCCATGAACAAAGCCATAAATTGTGGTTTATAAATCAGAAGGGGAAGGCTAATAAATGATCCTAGGCTACGTTGTGGTTTTAGCTGAAGAGTAGCGTATGACTCAGAGAACAACACATCACAAATACGCTATGCCTTGCGGGGAAAAAGTGGCCTCTTGCTTTTAGATTTTCTAATCTCTCAAGTACCATTCAAAGCCAGTATTTCAATATTTTTGGTTTCTAAGCCTTTCTTGAGAGCTGTCTCCCTTCCTTCCTTCCTTCCTTCCTTCCTTCCTTCCTTCCTTCCTTCCTTCCTTCCTTCCTTCCTTTTCTTCACAGTGGTTAGAATGCAATATTGCAAGCTAACTCTGCCCACAGCCAGCAGTTCGATCTTGACCAGCTCAAGGTTGACTCAGCCTTCCGTCCCTCCGAGGTGGGTAAAATGAAAACCCAGATTGTTTGGGGGCAAATATGCTGACTCTGTAAACTGCTTAGAGAGGGCTGTAAAAGCACTATGAAGTGGTATATAAGTCTAAGTGCTATTGCTATTTTCCTTCCTTCTTTCCTTCCTTCCTTCCTTCCTAACTTCCTTCCTTCCTCTACCACATTTTCTCTGAACTTGGATTTAACACATCATCCATACCTCCTATTTTTTCCTCCTTTGCAATTCCTATTAACATCTGGGGGAAAAATATTTCTCAGAATTGTTCCTTATCTATATCTGGAACAGTAATGGAGGCCATCCTACGTTCCTTAATTTCAAGATTAGATTTCGTCTATCAATTCTGATTACTCTAGTACTTTCCTGGAAGGGGAATGGTAATAAATTCTCATTTTTCTTACTCTTTCCCAGTGCTGCATATTCCTGGCCTACTTTCGTTGGTTCCCATAAATTATCATGGTTTTGTTTTATAGGTGTTTCTTGCAGAGAAATAATATAAGCCTTTTTTAGAGGGGGGGGGGAGACACTGGCAAAATTAGGAACAGGGTCTATTATGGGTTGGCTGTCAGGCCAGAGGAGCAGCAGGGAGTTAAATCTAAAGTCAGCTGCAATAAACTGTTGCTTTTTCTGCCTGCAGAATATTTTTCTTTTCTTTTTTTCAATTTCTGAGCTGTGTTGGCAAAAAGGTGAGTTTATTTGGCCCATAGAGAAAGTTGGCTTCAACAATCGGTTTGAATCAACAGATAAGCGACTGGCAATGGGAAATATAATCCTCAATATTACTTCTGGTTTTTGTAGCTGGAGGAGAAACAAAAGGATGGATAAAACCAGTGGTTGGCCCAAGTCTATTGAGACTCCTCCATCAAACTGGCGCTCCCACAAAAGTGTACTTTTAAAGATTACAATACCAATGGAACTTTAAAACTGCAATAAGGACAGAAGGACTAATGAGTAAAGAGCCCTAAAATTTTGAAAAGAAAACAGAAGGGAGGCAAAACAGCTAAAACCAAACGCAAAGATTTTTCATGAACTAAAGCAGCTATTAGAAAACCAAGTGTGTCAAAGGTGGAGCTCTCGCCTCCCAATCAGGAGGTTGTGAGTTCAATCCTAGATAGAGGCAGGGGTAGGGTCTCCTGCTTGGGCAGGGGGTTGGACTAAATGACTTGCAAGGTCCCTTCCAACTCTGTTAATCTGTTACTTCAAGCGTCTGCAGAGGTTCTCAATCATCCAGGTCATGGTGGTCTCAAAGTTACATGCGAGACCGTCTCCTGCCCCATACATCCCTCCGACCGATCCGCTCCCATAGAGAGGGCCTTCTCCGGGTGCCGTCGGCCAGGCAATGCCGGTTGGCGACACCCAGGGGAAGGACCTTCTCTGTGGCGGGAAGGAAGGAAGGAAGGAAGGAAGGAAGGAAGGAAGGAAGGAAGAAAGAAAGAAAGAAAGAAAGAAAGAAAGAAAGAAAGAAAGAAAGAAAGAAAGAAAGAAAGAAAGAAAGAAAGAAAGAAAGAAAGAAAGAAAGAATTTATCATCACAATTGAGTCCAAAATTTTGGCTGCTAAGCAAGAGCGTTGTTAAATGAGTTTCACCACATTTTAAAAGGTGGCCACTCCCACCCTGTCACATGACTGCCAAGCCACGCCCACAAAATAGGCCACACCTACAGAGTAGGTTCTAAACAAATTTGAAACCCACCACTGCTGTAAATTTTAATTAGAGGATTTTAAAATGTTTTTAGCACAGAGTAACTTAAGTTTAATAAGGGTTTTAGTAAATGGTGTATTTGTATATTTGTATTGACTTTTAATTTCCTGTGCGCCGCCCTGGGTCCTTTTGTTGGAGAAGGGCGGGTTATAAATTTAATAAAATAAATAAAATAAATAAAATAAAGGTGCTTTTTCCCAAAACGCAATTGGAGTTGGTTTTTAGTCCTTGAAAAGTTTCGCTTCTCATCCAAAAGACTTGTTCCGTTCATGGAAGGTTAACCAGCATTATACCTAGATAGAGGAAAGAATCGTAATATTGCGTCAGGAGAACCTTAGGTCTAAATTCCAGCACCTGATGGTCTATGAGCTGCAGTGGCGCACCGGTTAGAGTGAGACCACACAACCGCGATGCTCATGTGCTGATCTCTCATTTCCCCCGGTAGGTGCATTTTTCAAAATTAATCCAGCATGCCAGAAAAAGCTTCCAAACCAATTAACCTCACGATGCCATTCATCAAAGGCTGAATAAATCACAACGGCTGAATCAAGTCCAATGGAGCTGGCGCTACCTGGAAAAGTGATTGCCTAATAGAAAGGGGAAAGAACACATCTCAGGTGGAACAAATGTATTGGAAGTTGGGAAAGGTTTCGAGGGAGTCCATTGCCTTGTACTTAATGAGAGACTGCAAGAAATGGTACAGGACGCGTGGCTCAGTGGCTAAGATGCTGAGCTTGTCGATCAGAGAGGTCAGCAGTTTGGGGGTTTGAATCCCGAGCGTGAGTGAGCTCCCGTGACTTGTCCCAGCTTCTGCCAACCTAGCAGTTCGAAACCACGTAAAAAATGCAAGTAGAAAAATAGGAACCACCTTTGGTGGGAAGGGAACCACGTTCCATACGCCTTCGACATTGAGTCATGCCGACCACATGACCACCGAGACGTCTTTCAGACAGCGCTGGCTCTTCAGCTTTGAAACGGAGATGAGCACCGCCCCCTAGAGTCAGGAACGACTAGCACATATGTGCGAGGGGAACCTTTACCTTTGAGGAATGGTGTTGCGGAAAAGGAGTTTGTCTGACTGCTCTTGAATGGCGAGATCTCTTTATTCTTTTGCTTATGATGGTGTCCTCCTTCTCCGATGCCTTTTTCTTTTCTTTTTAGCAATAAAGGAGAATATTTGTAGCTCAGGGTTAGGCGTGGTGCATTGGCCTAGAGGTGGAGCTCTCGCCTCGCAATCAGGAGGCTGTGAGTTCGATCCTAGGTAGAGGCAGATATTTCTCTCTCTGGGCATGATGAGAATATATTTGCTGGGGGGAAAACTCCACACTGGCAACAGGAAAGGGCATCTGGCCATTAAAACACTCTGCTAGCCCTATTCAGTTGCCCAGACTCCACCCGGCAAGGGATTATGGGGCCATTAAATGAAGATGATGGTTTGTAGCTCAGGGGTCCTTGGTGGTCCTTTCACTTGGTGGTTTTCTTGCAGAAGTTTCATTACCCAAACTAGTTGGCTTCATCTGAGGCCGTTTACCTGTGCATGCTTGTTTAATAAGATGCGCTTTGTGATAGGACAGAGAAATATATCTCTGTCATCAGCTGAGTCAAGAAACACTTAGCATTGTACTCTCTTATGCTGTTGATCAATGGTTCTTAAATAGAAATGTGCAGTTATGGCATAACATTTTTCTCTGCCGTCACTAAAACATGCCTTTGGAAGCTTGCAATGTCAGTTCTCGCCATTTCTGCCTCGCACGTCCAACCATGTAGCCGGATAACAATTGTGAAGGCTAAAACGTAAAGAACGTGGAAACATGCATTTCGAGAATAAGCTAGCGAAAGCAATAAAATGCCTGCCTGCAGGGCTGAAGAAAAACATGCTATAAGCCACCACTAAGTAAGTCTAGAAATCATTAAACTGCATTGCAGGTTGCAAACTCTGGGTTTGTGCAGGCTGTTAGAGCCCCCCAGAAATCGAACCGTGTTTTGGGCTTAATATGTTTTGCAAATTTAAACACAGTTGTTAAAGCTGGCATTTCAAACTGGCTAGAATTGTGTGGTTTTCCCCTCCCTTAATAGCTCTTTTTTCTTTCTGGAAAGCTGTTGAACAAACCCTCTTGAATACATTAAAAGTTAAAGCGAGGTGATATTAACTCGTACGGTTTTTGCAATTCAAGAAAGTCCTTGAATAACAAACTTCCATTATCAGTGGAAAATGTTCTCACTGAGGCTTTCCAAGAGCATCAAGCAAACTCCTGGTCCTGACAAAAAAAGCCTTTTATGAATTTACTGTGAATTCTGCTCATTCACATCCAGCAAAGTCTTTCAAGGGAGGATTTACGGTCACAGACGTTATCTGGCTTGGAGAGCTGCCAGGCTGATATCTGCAAAACCTGGCAAGGAGTCTCAAAGAGTCACAAACCAGTTACGCGAACTAATTGTTTCCTGCAAACTCCACTCCCCTTTTGCTCCTCTTTTATTTCCTCTGGGAGGGGCCATTCATTCTCCACCTATGGCCTTACTCCCTAGTCGACCCCTGTTCTTTAGCTGCTCCCTTCGCCTGGTAACTCTGCGCATGCGCACACTGGAAACAGGCCCCAACTGTTCTTCTGCCTCACTGATGTCTGACTCTGAAGGCAGCTGATAACTGTCAGACAGCTCTGGCCCCCTCTCTGACTCCGACACAGAGCCCTCATCAGAGCCTTCCCCAGACTCCAGGACTGGCCATGTTCCTCCCCACGTGACCATAAAGGTAAAGATTCCCCTCGCACATATGTGCTACTTGTTCCTGACTCTAAGTGGCGGTGCTCATCTCCGTTTCAAAGCCGAAGAGCCAGCGCTGTCCGAAGAGGTCTCCATGGTCATGTGGCCAGTATGACTCAATGCCGAAGGCGCACGGAACGCTGTTCCCTTCCCACCAAAGGTGGTGCCTATTTTTCTACTTGCATTTTTTACGTGCTTTCGAACTGCTAGGTTGGCAGAAGCTGGGACAAGTCACAGGAGCTCCTTCCGTTTCCTTTCTGATCGACAAGCTCAGCGTCCTAGCCACTGAGCCACTGCTTCCCTGTAGTTCTGTCACTACCCTGTTTTTTTAATCTCCTTATGCCCAGGCTGCAGTGCTTGAAGTAAGAACTGAAGCTTCCTACTGTCTGAGCTTTGCCATCTTCGGAGAGAAGGTGTCATGAAAATGATGGATGGCAAAAGCTTAAAATAGGCTCTTGTCAAATAAGCCGCATCCATCACGATTTTTTTGCTGACATCTCCTGGAGTTTGCAAGCACCCATTAAAGAAACCCCCAAGATCCCTTACAAGTAATCGCCAACATCCTCACTGGTGGTGGACCGGAGATGGCGCGAAACACCGGCAAATCCACAGCCAACTCGCCGCACTTCTCCGAGTGAAACGGCACCATCAATAAATTCCGGCTGTCGGCTCTGATGAGTGAGACAAATTTCATCTCCAACTGCCCACCTCATTCAATTTATTACACTTTAAAATGCTTGGGTGTGTGGTGCCGTAGATCATTGCAGGCTTCATCTGATGCAAGAGAGGCCACAAAAACCGTATTCTGGGACCTTAACCAGGAGCTGCTTTCGGCTTCTTTTGAGAAAAGGCCTGGAGTCTGTCGGTTCAAATTGATCTCCGTGGAAGTGAATCTGAAAGGGCAAATGTAAAAGTTGGCTTGGTGTTCATCGTCGGAAAAATCTGGAGTCTTTTTTCTCCCAGCCCACCAGCTATGGTGAGAAGCACCATCTTCGGTTGGCTTCGGCGCTTAGTGTCAGGGTTCCGAAAGATGCCCTAATTAAATCATGAGCCTCGAGCCAAGCTTCAAAAGAAATCCAGTTATTTATTAGGAGCTTCATGTCTGCACGTACCGAAGTGAAGTCAGCTCTGACCCCACGTAATTTACGGCCCAAATATGACTCCCATGACTTGTCCCAGCTTCTGCCAACCTAGGAGCTCAGAAGCATGTAAAAATGCAAGTAGAAAAATAGGGACCACCTTTGGTGGGAAGGGAACAGCGTTCCGTGGGCCTTTGGCATTGAGTCATGCCGGCCACATGACCACGGAGACATCTTCGGACAGCGCTGGCTCTTCGGCTTTGAAACAGAGATGATCACCGCCCCCTAGAGTCAGGAATGAGTAGCACATATGTGCAAGGGGAACCTTTACCTTTGTCTATTGGAAGTGATTGACACAATACGGAAAAACAGAAAAGATCCATGAAACGTCTATTTTTTCCCCAATGTTCCCCTCGGTTTTAAGCCCACTTTAAAACAGGTATTTTCATATTCATGCCATGCCGAAACCTTTCCCTCCCCTCACTTTTGTGCCACTCGCAACAGATGTTTTCTTTATCAAAAGCTTGTGTTGGGAATAAATCTTGCACAACAACATGTTTGATGACAAACACAGCCTCCCTGCAAATCTGGGTTCTCCTTACTTGGTTTAATTATCCCATCCCTTTCTGGTATCAATCTACCTCCTGTTCTGCATTGATGACAGTAATCCCACACACACACACACACAGAAACAGAAGGTAGGTCCCTGATACTCCTTTCCATTGATGTGCTGTAGATTTATTTATTACATTTTTATCTCACCTTTCTTGTTTTTATAAATAACTCAAAGCAGCAAACATACATAGTATTCCTTCCTCCTATTTTTCACACAACAACCCTGTGAGGTGAATCAGGGGGGAGGGAGGGGGAGGGAGGGATGAGAGAGAGAGAGAGACTAGCCCAAAGTCACCCAGGTGGCTTTCATGCCTAAGGTGGTACTAGAACTCCCAGTCTCCTGGTGATTGGCCCAGAATCACCCAGCCACCTTTCATGCTTAAGGCAGAACTATGAACTCCCAACCTCCTGATGATTGACCGAAAGTCACCCAACTGGCTTCCATGCCAAAGTGGGACTAGAACTCCCAGTCTCCTGGTGATTGGCCCAGAATCACCCAGCCATCTTTCATGCTTAAGGCAGAACTATGAACTCCCAACTTCCTGGTGACTGACCCAACGTCACCCAATTGGCTTCCATGCCAAAGTGGGACTAGAACTCCCAGTCTGCTGGTGATCGGCCCAGAATCACCCAGCCACCTTTCATGCTTAAGGCAGAACTATGAACTCCCAATCTCCTGGTGATTGACCCAACATCACCCAACTGGCTTCCATGCCAAAGTGGGACTAGAACTCCCAGTCTGCTGGTGATCGGCCCAGAATCACCCAGCCACCTTTCATGCTTAAGGCAGAACTATGAACTCCAAATCTCCTGATGATTGACCCAAAGTCACCCAACTGGCTTCCATGCCAAAGTGAGAGTAGAACTCCCAGTCTGCTGGTGATCGGCCCAGAATCACCCAGCCACCTTTCATGCTTAAGGCAGAACTATGAACTCCCAATCTCCTGGTGATTGACCAACATCACCAAACTGGCTTCCATGCCAAAGTGGGACTAGAACTCCCAGTCTCCTGGTGATCGGCCCAGAATCACCCAGCCACCTTTCATGCTTAAGGCAGAACTATGAACTCCCAATCTCCTGGTGATTGACCCAACATCACCCAACTGGCTTCCATGCCAAAGTGGGACTAGAACTCCCAGTCTGCTGGTGATCGGCCCAGAATCACCCAGCCATCTTTCATGCTTAAGGCAGAACTATGAACTCCCAATCTCCTGGTGATTGACCCAACATCACCAAACTGGCTTCCATGCCAAAGTGGGACTAGAACTCCCAGTCTCCCAGGGATTATCTCCAAGTCACCCAACCGGTTTCCCAGCCAAGATGAGACTAGAACTCACAGTCTCTTGGTTTCTAGCCTGGTGCCTTTACCCCTTCACCAAACTGGTTGAATCTGCTTCAAGAGATGCACTCAGGACCTGGACATCTTCCAGACCATCTACACTAAGTTGAATCTGCCTATTAGCTAAGACCTTGGAGAGAAGGCTTGCTATGCTTCACAAACATTAGAAAGTATTGCCAGTAGATTCCTCTGTAACTATCCACTTCCGTGCTAGTGTAACCATTGAGATAAAGCAGGAGGGTCAAACTCAAGGCCCGCGGGCCGAATCTGGCCCACAGATTGCTTAAATCTGGCCCATGAAGCAGGCCTGGAAACAGGGAAGGACCGGCCCGCGATGCCCTGCCAATGAAAATGAAGCTTGGGGAGTGGTAGGTGTGCAGCCCCTCCCCCACCTGGCCCCATTTTCAACTGTGGTGACCTCCTGCAGCGCTCCGCTGGCTAGCAGAACAAACTAAAACCCAAACAAAAGGAGAAGTATTTCCCCTTTTGCATTTGAGCATGAAAGGAGGGACAGGAGAGGAGAAAGGGGAAGAGGAAAGACAAAGAAAAAGATGGGAAGATGGGAAGAGAGCAAGGAAGGTAAAAGAAGGAAAGAGGGGAAGGAAGAAGAAAGGAGAAGGAAGAGGAAGAGGAAGGGAAGGGAAGGAAAAGATAGAAAAGGGAAGGGAAGGAATTATAATGAGAGGAAGGGAGGGTCTGAGAGAAGTCCTGCCTTAGCACTTGGACGCCACTGGTGCCCTCGACATGAATGATGTCAAGCTGGCCATGCCCCTCCAGCCACACCCCTCCCCCAAGGTCATTGCGGCCCTCAATGAAATCCAGTTTGACACCTCTGACCAAAAGGAAGCTGATCCTTACTAGTTTAGTTAGTTTATTAGATTTCTAGACCGCCCCCTCTCCCCGAAGGGACTCGGGGCGGTGTACAGGTAAAAAATTAAAATTATGACATCAAAATTACATATAAACTAAAATCGAATTAAATAATCCCCTGTACAAATTTATAAAAATTAAAACTTAACCTTAAAACCTAATCACATAATTTAAAATTACAAACTGAGGCGGGAAGCATGGAATTAGCCCAGGCCGGCTAGTTGAAACAGGTGGGTTTTGAGTTTCTGGCGGAAGGAGCGGAGGTCCGTGGTCGTTCTAATGTCAGGGGGAAGGTCATTTCAGAGGGTCGGGCCCATCACAGAGAAGGCCCTTCCCCTGGGCGTCGCCCGCTGGCATTGCCTAGTGGACGGCACCCGGAGAAGTCCCTCTCTGTGAGAGCGAATCGGTCGAAGGGATGTATGGGGCAGGATACGATCCTGCAAATAATACTAGCATTCCAGAAGGTGATTAAAACCCATCTCTTCCAGAAAATCCTTGGGGAGCTTGTAAATTTTGATTGCTCCCAAAGAACTGGTGTTTGGACATCATTGGGGATTATGTGATTATGGCTAGTCATGTTGTTCTATAACCTATTTTAATCTTATTGCTACATTAATGCAGTTTAAGCTGCTCAGAGTTGCCTTCATAAATTAAGACATAAATAAATCTGTTCGTGCCAAATACTAAAGGACAAAGATTACTACGGCACTAATTCCACTATGAGCAATTCCCTCCAAGGTCTCTTCCAACCATGGCATTCTGTTCATCGCCATAGGCACCCATTTTGACTAGTTCTCTTAATCATCTCACCACTTTTTGTATCTGAGACCTTTTGCTATTCTTTCTTTCTCTCAGTTTCATTTTTTTCCCATTTTTAAAAATATTATGTATTTTTATATCATACATTTCCTTTCTGTATTGAGAAGTATGTTCTCTAGGCTGATCCTCTCCTTACAATGTTTCAAAATGGATCGCCAAGACTCCGCTGCATTTTCCTCCATCTCAAACATTGCGCGCAATTCTGGACACCAAACTATAAGAAAGGATTGAGAGAAACCAGCATGGATTCAGAGAAGGACGAGGAAGATCATCAGGGGACTAGAAGCTAAGTCCTATGACCAGAGACTGGAGGAACGGGATTTCGTTAACTTTGAGAAGATTTGGGAGTCAAAGTAGATAGTTTGGAAATGCATAAATGGATGTCACAACAAAGGTGAAGGCTTGTTCAGTGTGCAAGGTATGGAACAATGAATTGTCAAATTCTGATAGAACATTAGGGGAAAAAATTGTAAGAATAAGAGCAAATCAGCAGTAGAATCTACTTACCGTATTTTTCGGCGTATAATACACACCTTTTCCCCCCCAAAAAAGAGGGTGAAAAATTGAGTGCATCTTATACACTGAATGTAGCCCCACCCTATCCCCCACCATAGGCCAAAAACGCCAGGCATGGTGGCAGCGATGGTCTGTGGCAACCCCTGCAGCCTGGAACAGCTGATTGGGGGTATTCCAGCACTCCCATCCACCCGCCAATCAGCTGTGTTGAATCAGGCTGCCATAAGTGCTGAAGCTGACCTGGCTGGTGAGAGTTTGCAGCAGGAATCACATTCAGAAAGCACAGTAACTGATTCAGCGGGATCCAAAATAATAATAATAATATACAACACAATACCAAAAGCTGGTTTTCCAAGGTAGCAGTAGATACAAGCAAAACACAAGCAGTTTCACTTTCAGTTCTCGGCTAAGCCAGGCTCCTCCCTGTCTCCTTGTTGCTCACACAGCAAATTTCAGAGTCTAAATAACCCTCATCGGCTGATAGATGCTATGCTTATTCATTGGCTGACCTTGTCACCATGTGTCAGTGAATACCATGGATGCTGGGAGGCAGAGGAAGAATTTTTCTTCCTCCCCAAAAACCAAGGTGCATCTTATACTCCGAGAAAAACAGTAAATTAGATTGTAAGCTATCTCACAAATTGAAATCCAATGGTGAAAAAAAGTAAGGCTGCACATTTAGGCAAGAAAAACCAAATGCACAGGTACGGTATAGGTGGTACCTTGCTCAATAGTAGTAACTGTGAGAGGGATCTTGGAGTCCTAGTGGACAACCATTTAAATAGGAGCCAGCCATGGGCAGCAGCTGCCCAAAAAGCCAACACAGTTCTAGGCTACATCAACAGAGGGAGAGAATCAAGATTACGTGAAGTGTTAATACCACTTTATAAGGCCTTGGGAAGGCCACACTTGGAATACGGTGACCAGTTTTGATTCCCACGATGTAAAATAAGATGTGGAGACTCTAGAACGAGTGCAGAGAAGAGCAACCAAGATAATTAGGGTTCTGGAGGCTAAAACGTATGAAGAACGGTTGCAGGAACTGGGTAGGTCTAGTTTAATGAAAAGAAGGACTAGATCACTAGAAGGATGTTGGATAGCCTTTTGTTTGAAATGGTGGAGGGTTTCCTGCTTAAGCAGTGGGGATAGACTAGAAGACCTCGAAGATCCCTTCCCTTGTTAATCTATTCTATTCTATTCTATTCTATTCTATTCTAGATGCAGTCTCCTTGACAGAAGCCAAGGCTAAAGGGTCATTGTTCTGGCTATTTTAGTTTGGATTCTTACACCAAGAAGAGCCTTATAACACAGAGTCTTAGTGCCCCCTCTTAATTCTTAATGTTACGATTCTATAATTTACATTGGGCTGTAATCACCCTTCTATTCAGGAATTAAGCTTTTGAAGCATTGATTATTTCACAAAGTCTGACAAAAGCCTGCAGAAACTAATATAGGAGGACAATACCTCTTTTGCATAACTTAATTCATTTTGATGTGGAACAGATGAACATGCAAATCTATGTTGCTACAAAGAACAAAGTTGAGTTTTGGAACTGTCAAATGACTATCTTGGGCTGCCTCCAAAGAAAAAGACTCTATTATTCCTCATTAAATCAAACCAGGCTGTTTTTTTTTGTAAAATGTGGGATGAAGTCAAAGCAATAAGGTAAACAACTTGCTTTTGGGTAAAGGATGTAATTCAATAATAAAAAAAAATGTTCTGGCAGCTTGTGACTCCGCAAGGAGAGGCGAAAGATGCAGGGAATAAACAGGGAGCAAAGTTAGGATGACACAATTTCAGATTGAAATCCTACCTGGGTTGTTTTTTTTTAATGCTTCTTGGTTGTCTCTACTCCAGCTTCTATTTCAGAAAGAAAAGAAAAGAAACCAGGAAATCTGGATTTTCTTCTTCTTCTCCTTGCTTGTTGTATTCGCTGGGCATTTTTGAGGGGGGGGGGGGGAATCACCTTCCCAAAAATCTCACCAGAACGAGAGAGCAAAGATGGATAGGTTAACCCAAAAAACGGAAAGGAAAAGAAGATTTGGATGATTTCGTAACCTGGGAACTATCCTATAAATCAGGGGTCTCCAACCTTTGCAACTTTAAGTCTGAAGGACTTCAGCTCCCAGAATTCTCCAGCCAGCAGAGCTGGCTGGAGAAGTCTGGGAGCTGAAGTCCTTCAGACTTAAAGTTGCAAAGGTTGGAGACCCCTGAAATGACAGATATTGAGGTTAATGTAAAGGTAAAGGTTCCCCTCACACATACAGTATATGCTAGTCATTCCCAACTCTAGGGGGCAGTGTTCATCTCCATTTCAAAGCCAAAGAGCCAGCTCTGTCCGAAGATGTCCCTGTGGTCATGTGGCCATAGCCATAAAGTAAGCATACGGGAAAGATTTGCATAACATCAGCCAGTTTTGTCTAGTAATTAAGGCCAGCAGGCTGGAAACCAGGAGACTGTAAATTCTAGTCCCACTTTAGGCATAAAGGCCGGCTGGATGACTTAGAAGTCAATCATCACGTGAAGTGTTAACATCATTTTGTAAGGCCTTGGGAAGGCCACATTTGGAATACTGCATCCAGTTTTGGTTGCCACGATGTAGAAAAGATGTGGAGACTCTAGAAAGAGTGCAGAGAAGAGCAACAAAGAGGATTAGGGGACTGGAGGCTAAAACATATGAAGAACGGTTGCAGGAACTGGGTATGTCTAGTTTAATGAAAAGAAGGACCAGGGGAGACATGATAGCAGCCTTCCAATCTCTCAGGGGCTGCCACAAAGAAGAGGGAATCAAACTATTCTCCAAAGCACCTGAGGGCAGGAAAAGAAGAAATGGATTGAAAGGAGAGAAGTAACCTAGAACTAAGGAGACAGTTAGAACAATTAAACAGTGGAACAACCTGCCACTAGATGTTGTGAATGCTCCAACATTGGAGGTTTTAAAGAAGATATTGGATAACCATTTGTCTGAAGTAGTGTAGGGATTGCTGCCTAAGCAGGGGGTTGGCCTAGAAGACCTCCAAAGTCCCTTCCAACTCTTCTTTTCTATTCTATTCTATTCTATTCCATTCCATTCCATTTCATTCCATTCCACTCTATTCTACTCTATCAACAAGCATTGAGTCCTTGCCAATGCCATTACACCAGGAAAAACAAGGGGAAAAAACACAATTTAGCCAAAGGGGAGGAAAAAAATGATCTTAGTGAAGATTAAAATTGAGTTGTGCTTAGTTATGCCACAGGAGTGTCTTACCAACGATGATAAATCATTAACAATGAGATTATGAAATGCCATCAGTGATTGCTGACAGAGGCCCAAGATGCTGAGAATATATTAAACTTTGATGACTTTATATTTGCATTATCCCAATGTAGGGCACCATGTCTCTAGCAGCGATTATTCTCCAAACAAATTTGCTCTTCTTCTTCCCCCAACATACTATTATTATTTTGTTTTATTTATTTTATTTATATGACTTTCCATTTCCACCAAACAGTGTGTGATCTGGATACAGTTATTTATCATCCACATATCTGTTATTAGATTTGTCACAATAATATTAATAATCTAACTAGATATCAATATAATTACAATAATACATACCATGTTCATCATCTCCCATTAACATTTCCTCTTTTTACATCTCCTCCTTTCTAACTTCTGTTTCTATTGTCTAACCACTGGTAGAATACATCCCATGTCACAAAATATTGTTTCTTCTTTATCCTTAATAATAAGCGTTAATTTGGCATTTCTGTGCATTCACATCCAGCAAAGTCTTTCAAGGGAGGATTTGCAGTCACAGACCTTATCTGGCTTGGAGAGCTGCCAGGCCGATATCTGCAAAACTTGGCAAGGAGTCTCGGAGAGTCACGAACCAATGAAGAGAACTAATTGTCTCCTGCAAACTCCACTCCCCTTTCGCTCCTCTTTTATTTCCTCTGGGAGGGGCCATTCATTGTCCACCTGTGGCCTTACTCCAAAGTCAACCCCTGTTCTTTAGCTGCTCCCTTCGTCTGGCCACTCTGCGCATGCACACACTGGGAACAGGCTCCAGAGGTTCATCTGCCTCCCTGATGTCTGATTCTGAAGGCAGCTGATAACTGGCATACGGCTCTGGCCTCCTCTCTGCCTCCGACACAGAGCCCTCCTCAGAGACTTCCCCAGACTCCAGGACTGGCCCAGGTTCCTCCCCAACCCTCCTCACTGTCTGAATCTGCTGCCAGCTCCTCTGGCCACTGGCGGGCCCCAACAGGTTCCCCGTTTATGCCTTCAAAATTGCAGGAGATATAAGAACTTCACGCAAGCTGGATCATCCCAACCGTCGATGGCATTTCTACCCAGAAGACATTTCCTTCAGCAACTGCTGAGGTGCTCAAAATTACATGAATAATGATTGCTCGTTATGGTTCCAACTCTCGTTTCAAGCCACTCAGCAGAACGATGCCTGACTAACCTATCTTTGCTCAGTTTTTTTTTTTTTAAAATAGAGGTTTTCCCTTGCCAAGACCTTTTCCCCCTCTAGCATTTGCTCGGCTGCACTTCTTGATGCTTAAATAACATGACATTGTTGTTTTAAAATGTAAAAAGTGCCTCCGCGTTCATCATTTTTTATAGCCATGGAAAGCCAGGCTTGATTGAACGATAATGAAAACCTTTCTTTTTAAAAAAAACAAATAAAAATAATATATATATATATAAAATAATAGGACTGAAAATGCAAAAGAACTGGCTTAAGGCTTGTTCTCTTCTTTACTTCCTGGACCTTTGGAAGTTCTAAATTTGCCAGAAGAGTCAATAAAAAGTGATGATACCTTGTGGCTTACAGAGCAACCAACCAACAATGAAGCAGGAAATAATCGCCGAGTAATGGAACCATCCAAAACGCACCCGTCAACCGTGAAAGAGCAAGTCACGAGTACATAAATAGGGAGCAAACTCCACCCTCTTCTCTCCTAGCACTGATGATGTTACATAGTTGGGTAGTGAAATGTCTGCCAAAAAACAACAACCCTACCCAGTTCAGAGAGCACCAAGGAACACGTTCATCCAATTGTCTTGCCTGACTTTCTGATGTTGACTTATTCAAAATACACATTTCAAGGCCTCTGGTTATAATATTCTTCTCCGCAACCTCCTATTTGGGGAAAATGAAGAAATAGACAGGGGAAGAGGCAAATAATTCATCAAGGGAAGGAATTTCTCTTTTCCTATATTCCGAAATAATAAAAACATGCTTAAGGTTGAGAAATAAAGCGACGCGGTGGCTCAGTGGCTAAGACGCTTGTTGATCAGAAAGGTCGGCAGTTCAGTGGTTCGAATCCCTAGCACCACGTAACGGAGTGAGCTCCCATTACTCACCCTAGTTTCCCGTTACTCGCCCTAGTTTACTTCTCCGGGTGCCGTCCACTAGGCTATGCCAGCGGGCGACGCCCAGGGGAAGGACCTTCTCTGTAGCGGGCCCGACCCTCTGGAACGACCTTCCCCCTGAAATTAGAACAACTACGGACCTCCGCTCCTTCCGTCAAAAACTAAAAACTCATTTTTTTCTGCCTGGCCGGCTTGGGGTAACTGAATTGCTCTATTAGGGTTTTTAGGGGTCTAATTTTAGTTGGTCTGGGATTTTAGCGCAGGGTTAAGTTTAATTCATTTTAAATTGTATTTATGCTTGTGTTTTTATGTATGTATTTTTAAATCCCCTGTGCACCGCCTCGAGTCCCTTCGGGGAGAGAGAGCGGTCCATAAATTAAAATCATCATCATCATCATCATCATCATCATCATTATTATTATTATTCTGCCATCGAAAGCACATAAAAAATACAAGTAGGAAAATAGGGATCACCTTTGATGGGAAGGTAACAGCCTTCCCATGGTGTACCTTCGACATTGAGTCATGCCGGCCACATGACCACAGGGATGTCTTCGGACAGCGCTGGCTCTTTGGCTTTGAAACAGATGAGCACCGCCTCCTAGAGTTGAGAACGACTAGCACAGATGTGTGAGGGGAACCTCTACCTTTACCTTAAGGTCAAGAAGAAGGAAATAGTTGGTTTTCAAGGGCAGACCCACTGAGCAATGTGGGACTGCCCTTCCTTGACTTCTTCTGTTCCCCCACAACAGATCTATGAGTTGGGCTGAGTCGGGAGAGAGTGACTGGCTCAAAGTCACCAAGTTAGCTTTTATGCCTGAGATAGGACCAAAACTGAGAGTCTACAGGTGATTGGCCCCAACGTCACCCAGCAGGCTTCCATGCCTAGGGAAGGACTAGAACTCTCTGTTTCCTGGTTTCTAGGTCAGGATCTAAACCAACTGTCTCTTACTCTAAAGTCCAGCAAAAATGTGCCATAGGAAGCAGAATCCCAACAGCTAAGATAGAGCTACAGGGCCTAAGAGGCTAACAATGTTTTGCAGTGTGGAAGAGCTGATAAAAATTGGGAAGGGAGGAAGGGAGGGAAAGAAAAGGGTAAAGAAAAGGAAAGGAAGGAAAGGAAAAAAGAAAATAAAATGGGAGGGAGGGAGGAAGAATAGAGTATTGTTGCAGAAAAAGAGAGCACGAGACTTGGACTTCTCAAAATCAGGAAAAGTTTGTTATGGCTGCCATAGTTCAGAAAGCTAGTCCAGGCGAGCATCCAAGAATTCTGAACCCCTTCCAAAAGGGAATACAGAGTTTTATACTTCACTACAAGGAACTTTCATCATGGCTAGTTTCTGATTGGTTAAATGATCGTCATCAAAAAGAAAACCACAAATATATCCTGTTTTTGCTAACCAGCCTTCGTGGTTAAGCTCGTTGTCTGACTTGCCATCTAACTCGAGCAGGTGCCTCTTCTGCGGTTTGGCGCATCCTGTTGCAACTCAGACTATTCAGAGCTTCAAAAAGGGAAAAAAGGGACCCTTTGGGTCATCCAGCCCAACCCCACATCATTTCACTCTTAACAACCAGGTCTCACTTTATGCCAATGCCCTGCCTCAGTATTAAGAAGGGAGGGAGAGAGGGAGGGAGGGAGGGAGGGAGGGAGGGAGGGAGGAAGGAAGGAAGGAAGGAAGGAAGGAAGGAAGGAAGGAAGGAAGGAAGGAAGGAAGGAAGGAAAGGAGAAAAGAAAGAAAACGGAAGGGAGGAAAAATGGGAGGGAGGGAAGGAATAAAGTAACAACAGGAAGGGACATGGTCTTGTGCTCTACCCTCTACCCTTACTCTCATAATAGCCAGATATTTACAACAGAGGTATACTTCTAGAAGAGATAATATCAATAAGCAGGCCAAGAAAATAGCTGCAGTTATGCAATTAATGCTCAGTTTAATGTTAGGAGCATTTTGATTGCAGGTGTTGATTGGTGGAATCTGAATGTGTCCTTTAATTGCTGCAAAATCAATATGAGTTTGCAGAAATATAAAGCCTGTCTTGAAATCAATGTCCTGCAGGCCTTAATTGTTCATTTAGACTTTACGAGTGTACTCAAGCCTCCTGGGGAAATTTGGCACGGTAGCCAATCTTTTCTTGAAGGTTCTTGGCAAAGGGACAATATGGGCTATGGTGCAATAAACACCCATTTGTGAGCAAAAAAAAGTGGGGGAGGAAATGGAAAGACCCTCATTTTGCAACGTTTTCTTGAATGTGATTATCCAGACATTCGTTGAAATCCATTATAGGTAATCAAGGGCATTGGGTCAAACATACCTCCCGATCTCCGTTCCATCTCAGACTTCCGCTTGTTTCGCCGGCACTTAAAAAGCTTACTATTTTCATCTGGCCGGCCTAGCATGATCTACTCCGCACCCTACTGTTTTATAACAAATCAAAGTTTTAATTTATGGGTTTTTAAATTTAAATTTATTTTAAGCAGGGTATTGATTTGATTTAGTTATTATTTAGTAATATTTTGTATTTATGTATATTTAGTTTAAATCTCTGTTCACCGCCCCGAGTCCCTTTGTGGTGAGATGGGTGCGGGTTACAAATGTGAATAATAAACATGCTGTCTAGTACAAAACAGGAATGTACTGTACGTAAAGAAATAAATTGGACCAACCAAAGGAATATTTATAACTCAGGTTCGAACTGTGAGGCTCTTGGTCTGGGTATTTTCTTTGCAGATGTTTCATTACCATCACTAGAAGAGTGATGATGATGTCAGTGGTGGGATTTAATTAATTTAGCAATTGCTTCCCTGCCCTAATGACCAGCTGGGTAGGCACGGCTCAGTGGTCATGTGACTGGGTGGATGTGGCCAACTCAACATCACTCACGTCAATGGGCGCTTGGCCTTAACAGTTGCAACGTCATAAGGGTTAACCAGAGAGGCAGTTTCTGTAAGCAGGGCAATAAAGATGAGGCTAGAAACAACACCAGAACGGTTCCTTCCTGCCTTCCTTACAGGATTAGTCCTGTAAAGTGGTGGTGGGGGGATGAGATTTCTTCCAACAACCGGTTCTCCGAACTGCTTAGAGAGTTAACAAGCGGTTCTCCCAGATAGGCGCAAACTGGCTGAATCCCACCACCAGATGATGTTATCTAGTTGGATAATGAAACATCTACAAGAAAGCAACCACAGAAATACATGAATTGTATTTGCACAACATTGGAAAAGTGTAGAGATTCCTATTGAAGAGAAGGTGGTAAGGAAAATATTAGAATGTGCAGAAATGAACAGATTAACATTAGCAATGAAGGAGAAAGAGCAAACTGAATAGTATATGATTTGGGAAGTATTTGTTTACCAATGTTTGGAGGGGAAAAAAGGAGTTTGGAAATGAAGAAAGCTAAAAAATGAGTAAACAATACACTTAGTTAGAGATATAAATAAGAGGAAAACTATTAGTATGTGTCTGATGAGAATAACGATGTTTAATGTTGATATGACATTATTACTAGAAGATATTAAGAAGAAAAATGGGGAGTTCCATAACGTTTAAATGCTCAATATATTATAATACTAAATTTAGGGAAATAATGTTAATATGAGCACAAAAAATGTGGCAAAACGGGAACGATGTTGCACAGATGTGTTTGCACTTAGAGGACACCCCACAGAAGGAAAGATGGAAAGTTTATTTTTGTAACTAAAAAAGTAATAAACTCTTTTTTTTTTTAAAGAAACACAGGAATTGAATCCTTTAGATGAGATTAGATCTCATCCTAATTACGTGTATAATTTTGAAGTCTTTCTTCACCCTGAACTTCCAGTCTTGGCACTGCATCTGGCTCGGTTGGGCAAGAGTTGAGTTCCTCCAACCTTGAGGCCTTAATAAGGCAATTAATGGCATCCATTAAAAATTCTGGCTAGAACATTAATGAAAACTGCTGAGCGAAGGGGCCACCACAGCCAATAACCTCTTCCTGTTGGAAAATTCGCGATGGGAAGATGTTTGGTTGTTTAGCAAAGAAACAGCAAGCCTAGAGCTGGGTTAATGCCATATGAAAAACAAAAGCTGTATTATTATTATTTCTTTAACCAGTTCTCACTCATTTTAATACAATACAATACAATAGCAGAGTTGGAAGGGACCTTGTAGGTCTTCTAGTCCAACCCCCTGCATGGGCAGGAACCTTATATCATTTCAGACAAATGGCTATCTAACGTCTTCTTAAAGACTTCCAGGGTTGGGGCATTCACAACTTCTGGAGGCAAGCTGTTCCAGAGGTTAATTGTTCTAACTGTCAGGAAATTTCTCCTCAGTTCTAAGTTGCTTCTCTCCTTGATTAGTTTCACCCGTTGCTTCTTGTCCTGCCCCCAGGTGCCTTGGAGAATAGTTTGATTCCCTCTTCTTTGTGCACCCTCTGAGATATCGGAACACTGCTATCATGTCTCCCCTGGTCCTTCTCTTCATCAAGCTAGACATACCCAGCTCCTGCAGCCGTTCTTCATATGTCTTAGTCTCCAGTCCCCTAATCATCTTGGTTGCTCTTCTCTGCACTCTTTCCAGAGTCTCCACGTCTTTTCTACATCGTGGCGACCAAAACTGTATGCAGTATTCCAAGTGTGGCCTTACCAAGGCACCATACAGTGGCATTAACACTTCACGTGATCTAGATTCTATCCCTCTGTTTATGCAGCCTAGAACTGTGTTGGCTTTTTTGGCAGCTGCTGCACACTGCTGGCTCATATTTAAATGGTTGTCCACTAGGATTCCAAGATCCCTCTCAAGATCCCTTTAAGATTGAAAATATTTGACAGCAATATATCTACAGACCCCTCACATCCTGGACATAAATTGTTTGAACTCTTACACTCAAAACAACACTACAGAGAAGGGGTAGTCAACCTTATTATACCTACCGCCCACTTTTGTATCTCTGTTAGTAGTAAAATTTTCTAACTGCCCACCGGTTCCACAGTAAGGGTGATTTATAAAGTAAGGAAGTCAATTAAATTTTAAAAAAGGAAAGTGCTTCAGTATCGGATAAAACCCCTACCACCCACCATGAAAGCTGGAACGCCCACTAGGGGGCGGTAGGGACCAGGTTGACTACCACTGCTGTACAGCACTGCACACCAGAACAACTAGACATAAGGAGAGTTTTGTTCCCAAACACATTTGTCAATGGTTGGGGGGGGGGGGGGGAGGGCAAAAGATTAGGAAGAGAATTTGTATTGTTAAGCAAACAAAATAACCTTGACAACACGATGTTTATTAAGCACTAATTTAATGCCGTAGTAGAAAATTAATACAACTTTATTAAAAAAGAAAATACTCAAGGGCCTTGAGAATGAAACAGAAAAGCAGGAGGCCCTTTTGCAAGAGAAGAAAACACCCGAGATTTTGGCAGGGGGAACATTTCCACTCAACCTTAACTATAGGTCAGTCTCTGCTTCTTTTCCTTTGCTACTGAAGGACAGTAGAATGAGGGTTGGTGGTCTTCTTCTTCTTCTTCTTCTTCTTCTTCTTCTTCTTCTTCTTCTTCTTCTTCTTCTTCTTCTTCTTCTTCTTCTTCTTCTTCTTCCCCTCCTCCTCCTCCTCTCCTTTTTCTCCTCCTCCTCTTCCTTTTTCTCCTCCTCCTCCTCCTTTTTCTCCTCCTCCTCCTCCCCCTCTTCTATCTATTTATCATCATCTTCATCTTCTATCATCTGTCTGCCTGCCTAAAAAAGGCTATATGTATGTATGTTCCAGCACAACTCTGAAGCCCCTCGAATAATTTCAACCAAACTTGGACACAGGTAACTTACCCTCTGAAAACAAATATTATGGGGGTAAGACACCCCTGGTGTGTGTGTGTCTGTCTATCTGTTCCAGCATAACTCTGGAATGCCTGGGCTGTTAAGGAGAGCGAGTGCGGTGCCCTAGAGCACCAATTGTTTGTGATGTCAGTTCCTTTGCAGCTTCTTCTGGAAAGCCAGCCATGACATTTACCCTCCAGTGGACCAATGGGGAAGCACCGGATGGATTTAGAGGAAAGCGCCAGGATCGTAGACAGGGCGGGAAAGAGGAGTGCATGGGAGGGGGAAGGGAGAGGGCAGGGATGATGGGCATGGGAGTGGGGGGAAGAAAGGCCCCTCTCAATGGCTCCCTGTCAGACAAACGCTTTGATGTCTATAAATACCCAGGCAATGCTGGGTTATCAGCTAGTGTTTGAATAAAAGTATTCTCAGCGCCTTGGAATCTGATGTCTCTCTTAGAAATCCATTGCAGTGAAATCTCTCCCCTTTTTAAAAAAAAAATAAGAGGGCTTGAATGCTTGTTCAGTGACTCATGCTTTTATCTGCCTTTGGTTTGCACTTGGTTTCTTGGATCCCATCCAACTCTTTGAATTGACCAATGTAGGCCATCTGGGATTATTCTTGAAAGCTTGTTTGCATGACTCTCTTATTCTTAACTCCCGATTGGCAAAATCCTCCCCTTCCTTTCAGACTTGGAGTTTTATGTCTTATTCCACCAGCCAATGGCTTGGTCAGCTTGTGGTAGAGTTGGTAGTTGAACATCATTTCCCTGGCTTCAGATTGGTTGCTGACTAAGCCACCCTAGAGAACTTCAGTCCAAATAGAAGAACCTAGCAAGAGACCTGTGGGACCAAAATAAGGCCTATCTTGGTTCAATGTCTTGTTTCTTGCAATGGTCAAGTTTCTGAGTGTTTGCAAACAGGAGGTGGGAACCTACAACCATAGAGTCGTAGGGACCTTGGAGGTCTTCCAGTCCAACTCCCTGCCTAGGGCTGGTGACTTTATTGCATTCCGGATAAGTAGCTGTCCAATATGTAATCAGTAATCAATAACCACCCACCCTGTTCTCCTACAAGAGCTACTTAGAGCAAGGATGTCAAACTCGATTTCATTGAGGGCCGCATCAGGGTTGTGTTTGACCTCAGGGGCCAGGGTGGGCATGGCCATCTTGACATCACTCGTGTCGGGGGTGCCTATGGTGGCCTGAGCACTTTGTCAGTGAAAAGAGGTTCCTGAGCTCTGTTTTCGGCTGAAACAGCCTCCTGCAACCCTCTGTCATCAGAAATAGAGCTCAGGAGGACTGTGTTTTAGCTGGCAGGGGCAGGGTGGGCTGGTCCTTTGCTATTTCCAGGGTTTCCCCGTGAGTCAGATCTAAGCACCCTGCTGGGCTGGATCTGGGCCCTGGGCCTTGAGTTTGACACCCCTGACTTAGAGGAGCATTGTGCTTGATGGGTAATTTGACTTCTCAAGATTAACAGCCCTTAAGAAACCTGTCCTCCATGAATGTATCTAATCCCTTTTAAATTCATGCTAGTTAAGTGGATATCTCCATGCCTTGTAAAAGATATCATAGGTTAATTCTGTTCTATTCATTTTCTTCATCTATTCTACATCTCAACTTGTTGACTGACAAGGGAAGAAGAGGGGGGGGAGCGAAAGAGAGAGAGGGACAGAGAGGGACTTGGAGAGAGAGACATGAAGAGAGAGAGACACACACAGAGAGAAAGAGACAGAGAAAGACATGGAGAGAGAGACATGAAGGGAGAGAGACAGAAAGTGAGAGATATGAAGAGAGAGAGAGAGAAGAAAGTGAGAGAAAGAGAGAGAGAAAAAGAGACATGGAGAGAGACATGGAGAGACAGAGAGAGAGAAAGAGATGGAGATAAAGAGAAACACAGAAAGAGAGACAGAGAGAGAGAGAGAGAGAGATGGAGACAAAGAGAAACACAGAAAGAGAGACAGAGAGAAAGACATGGAGAGAGACAGAGAGAAAGAGAAAGTGAGTGAAAGAAAGAGAGAGAGGGAGAGAGAGACATGGAGAGAGAGAGAGAGAGATGAAAAGACAGACACAGACAGACCTTGGTTGTATTCACTTTTGATGACTCTCTTTTTATTCCAAGCTAAGGACTCCCAAACTTGCTTAGCAAGACTGAAAGCGATATAAGTGTGTTTACCCCAGATATTCTGAATGTGGCACACTCCAGATGAGTTACAACTGCCACTCTCTCTCTCCACAGTTACTCTTTCACTGGCCTACAGCTCTTCACATGCTGTTGGAAAGTGGGCTCTTTCAAAGTGCGCTCGGAGGCAATCCTGGGAAACCAATCTAAGAATCTTTGATGGAATTACAGAGATGATGCTGTTTAGACACACACTTCTTTCATTCAGAGGGCTTTCTAGGGTTCTTTTGAGAGCCAGACCTTCCGGTGAAATATGGTTATCAAACAACTCGTCGTATTTATTACTCCAGGGACAGTCAAGGTGTTGCGTTTTCTCATAAAGCAATAATGCAAGCGAGTATATAACAACGAAGGCAATGGGCGCTCTTTGGAGAGAAAGGAAACGGGCACCTTTCATCTCTGATTGGGGCAGTTAATAAAGAATTGATTACTTTTTTAAAAGAAAAAAAAAGGAATTCCTCTCCCTCCCTCCCTTGGCTGTATTTGGTCCCGTTGGAAAGGAATCCCCAATTATGGGTTTGTGGACTGGCACTGGGTTGCAGCAGGCCAGAAACTGGGCCACGCAAACAAGCGACGGCCCATCTGTGGGATGCAGGTAGCATGCAACCCCACACCAATGGTGGGTTTCTGCAGACTCGCACCTACTCGCAAGAGCCGGTTGGTGAAATTTAGAGAACCGGTGAGAGGGGGTTCCACCGGCGTACCTGGAAGTAAATCTGGCCCGCTGCTGCCAATGACCCAACGGGAAGGAAAGGAAAGGAAGGAAAGGAAGGAAGGAAGGAAAGAAAGAAAGAAAGAAAGAAAGAAAGAAAGAAAGAAAGAAAGAAAGAAAGAAAGAAAGAAAGAAAGAAAGAAAGAAAGAAAGAAAGAAAGAAAGAAAGAATTTATCATCACAATTGAGTCCAAAATTTTGGTTGCTAAGCAAGAGCGTTGTTAAATGAGTTTCACCACATTTTAAAAGGTGGCCCCTCCCACCCTGTCACATGACTGCCAAGCCACGCCCACAAAATAGGCCACACCTACAGAGTAGGTTCTAAAAAATTTGAAACCCACCACTGCCCCACACACTCTCTGGTCCATGGAAAAATACTTCTTTTTGTGGAACCAGTCCTTTGTGCCAGTCCTGGTGGCCACTGCTGTTGGATACCCAGTCCTTCCACATCATTGGTAACCTGCTTTGGATGGACCATATGCTTAGCAGTTGAGTGGCGCTCCCACAGGCTAGGCTAGTGAAGAGAAAGACCAGGGGAGACAGGATAGCAATGTTCCAATATTTGAAGGGGCTGCCACAGAGAGGAGGGGGGGTCAAGCTATTTTCCAAAGCACCCGAAGGCCAGACAAGGAACCATGGATGGAAACTGACCAAGGAGAGATTCAACCTAGAAATAAGGAGGCATTTTCTGACAGGGAGAGCAATCAACCAACGGAACAGAAGTTGCCTTCAGAAGTTGTGGGAGCTTCATCACTGGGGGCTTTCAAGAAAAGACTGGACCGCCATCTGTCAGAAATGGTGTAGGGTCTCCTGCTTGGGCAGGAGGTTGGACTAGATTACCTACAAGGTCCCTTCCAACTCTGTTTTATCTGTAAAGTAAAGAAATCAAATGGAAAGCTCAAATGGAGGGGAAAGGGGTAGAAAGAAGCTTGCTGGATCTGCCACAATGGCTCAAACTAGACATCTAAGAGAAGATCATAAAAGGGAGCTTAAAAGCAATAACTATTCTCCACCCGTCTCTCTGCAGAGAGTGATAATTTAGAGGTATGCACTTCATGGCTCCATAAAGCTATCATGGCAAATCGCCAGTAATGGATTTCTGTTCTGCCATGAATTTGTTTAAACTAGAGGTATTTTCCATTTCAACTAAGCTTAATCCACTGAACATCTGTGGCTGCATTGGCTGGAGAAGTAGATTTGGGGAGTCCCCATTGGAGAAAAAACAAGGTATCTCTTCCTGGATTAACTAGGTCCTTTAAGAGAGCAACATATCTCCAGCTATCAGGAGAGCTCGAACCCCACAACTTTGGATTACTCAAATGTTTGGGGATCTGGTCAAAAGGTAACAGGAACATGTAGAAAAGGTTGTCAGAGTTTGTTGCAGAAAAATCAAATCACTGATTCAGCTGGATTGATTAACTTCTTTATATACCTAATAGCAGATGAACAACAATATCAATAGTAGATTCTTTCAACATTGTAGAAATTACAAGCAGAACACAAGCAGGAGAGAATAGTTAGTTTCATTTCAGAGTTCAAAGCAGGCAGAGTAGTTTCAGTTTTGATTCTCAGCACAGACTCAGATCTGTTTAAGCTCCCATTGGCTGACTTAGTTGCTATGTCTATTCATTGGCTGACCTTGTTACCATGTCTCTCCCAATCATGAATATTCTAACAAAGGTTGCTGTGTAGGAAAATTCCCATGCCTCAAAAGGGGTCTACTGGGAACTATAGATACATTGTGGTTCCAATAAGTGAGCCAATTCAAGGCCCCCTGAAAAATGTACAGTTAGAATTAAAATTGTAATTCAATTTAGAATTGTAAGTTATCAGAGTCACTTGGTTGGGTGGCTATAGAAATTGAATGAATGAATGAATGAATGAATGAATGAATGAATGAATGAATGAATGAATGAATGAATGAATGAATGAGTCAACTCATAAAGTTGCCAAGATGAGGAAAGTGGGGGGGAGCACATTCCACACATACCTTCGGCTAGAGTCAGATCTCAGATTACTACAGCAGGCTTGTGAGGGGGCATCTGGTTGGAGAATGTGATTTATGACACAGACGGATGGGAGGTAAGGAACAGGGGTAAAGTTCAACCATAATTCAAATGAAGCTTAGATCTGACTGCATTCGGGTATTGTCGAAATGGCGCTTCTAATAAATGACTGGTTTTCTTTTGAAACGTGGCTGAAGGCTCATGAATTAATTAGGGCATCTTTCGGAAATCTGGCAGAATGAATGAATGAACCAACCAACCAACTAACCAATAAATCACTCACCAATCAATCAATTGATGAAAATTCAAAATTGGGCCTATTTGTAGATCAGCCACTAAATCAGGTTGTGTGTGTGTGTGTGTGTTTGAGGGAGAAAGAACTGTTGTGAGTCACCTCCAGTGTTAGTAGCAGCAGACTAGTTTCTGTTTAGGGTTACCCTATCCGGATGCAAGAACTTTGCAAATCACGAATAGCCATATAGAAGTCATTGTGGTATTTTTTTTTCCAGCCCAAATGAGTCAGCCTGAAAACTCTGACTCTGGGTTTACATCTTCATAAAACTGAAGACCGGGACGTGCCTGCTGGCAAGTTACATGCACAAAGATCCTTTCGAAACGGCATCTAGCCAATCTATCCTGCCATACTGGGCATTTTAATTATCTTTATTCCTGACCATCTCTGTTTGAAGTTAACACGGATTTCTCCCCCTTCTTCGGTTTAGAGAAATCTTCTGATCAAATGACACTTCTTCTTTTTTTTGCCTTCCCGAATGGGTTTCACAGTGTGAATGACACTTAACGCTGGATCATCTGAATTACATGGTCGCCATGGCAACCACCCATTTAGGAAGCCTGGAGGTTGAGACACACAGGTGTAGATAGAGAATTTGATTTCATTCCGGCTTCGGTTTTATTTTATTTTTATATATATATATATATATATATTAAGATCTCCCACCCCCCCACGCCCCACCCCCTGCAAATTGGGAGCCAGGCTAAAAGTCGACGGTGAATGATAGGTTTATTTTGCCATACCCTGTGGCGCCATGTTGCTGAGTGGGTAATTAAGACGCCTGCCCTGAATTCACAAATACCTACAATGGATTTGAGCTCTACTCAAAGATCAAGGGAAGGGAAAGGAAGCCGATTGATTGGCGAAGCCGAGCGCTCGGATTTTGCACTATTTATTCCCTTTAAAGCAGGGGTCTCCAACCTTTGCAACTTTAAGTCCGAAGGACTTCAGCTTCCAGAATTCTCCAGCCAGCTTTGCTGGCTGGAGAATTCTAGGAGCTGAAGTCCTTCAGACTTAAAGTTGCAAAGGTTGGAGACCCCTGCTTTAAAGGCCCGGTGCTGGGTGTCTGCGGGCACCGGAGAAAGAAGAAAAGCTGCTAAATGAAAGAGTCATCTGCCAAAGGAAGAGGTCCACTCTGCCATCTCATTCACCTGAATGGTAACCCTGGATGGGGGAACCAGGAACCCAGAAATGAAAACGCAGGACACGAGCCGGGCATTGTCAGGCGCAAAGGAACAGGACCATGAGTTTAGCAATAGCCATAGCACTTAGACTTATAGACCGCTTCACAGTGCTTTTAAAGCCCTCTCTGATGTTTTATGCAGTCAGCCTATTTGCCCCCAACAATCTGGGCCCTCCTTTTACCCACCTCGGAAAGATGGAAGGCTGAGTCCAACTTTGAGCCGGTGAGATTCGAACTGCTGAACTGCAGCTAACAGTCAGCAGAAGTAGCCTGCAGTACTGCACTCTAACCCAGTGGTGGGATTCAAAATGTTTTACTAATGGTTCTGTGGGCGTGGCTTTGTGGGCGTGGTGTAGCTTTGTGGTTTTGGCAGGGGAAAGATACCGCAAAATCCCCATTCCCTCTCCACTCCAGGGGAAGGATACTGCAAAATCCACATTCCCTCCCCACTCCTGGGGGAAGGATACTGCAAAATCCCCATTCCCTCCCCACTCCTGGGGGAAGGATACTGCAAAATCCCCATTCCCTCCCCACTCCTGGGGGAAGGATACTGCAAAAACCCCATTCCCTCTCCACTCCATGGGAAGGATACTGCAAAATCCCCATTCCCTCCCCACTCCTGGGAGAAGGATACTGCAAAATCCACATTCCCTCTCCACTCCAGGGGAAGGTTACTGCAAAATCCCCATTCCCTCCCCACTCCTGGGAGAAGGATACTGCAAAATCCACATTCTCTCTCCACTCCAGGGGAAGGATACTGCAAAATCCCCATTCCCTTCCCACTCCACTAACCTGCTTTCCAGCTCTGGTCTCCTGTTCAGGGCAACAAAAGAAGATCAGCTGGAAGGCAGCAGGGGTAGGGCCAGCCTATTTGCCAGTTCTCCAAACTACTCAATATTCTTCCTACTGGCTCTCCAGAAACTGTCAGAACTGGCTGAATACCACTTCTGCTCTAACCACTGCGCCACCTCGGCTCCTAAGTTAAGACGCAATTCAGAAATATATACAGTATTACTCAAGTCTATATACAACAATCCAGTCCACTAAAGTTCAAATCTGAATCAGCGCCAGACAAGGGTCAATGGAATGCAAAGAGGGACGGACTTGAGCCACTTGTGGCAATGTAACAATTCTAAGCTGATGACACATTTTACTCTGCCCACCCCAGCTCTGTTCGCTCTCCGCCTACAGGAAGCTATAAGATTTTCCATACTGCATCATAGGTTAATCCAGTGGTGGAATTCAGCCGGTTCGCACCGGTTCAACCCAACTGAACTGTTAAATTATCTACCCTCTGCTATGAAAGTGGATCCTGAGTGCTGTGCTCTGTTGCAATAGAATAACAGGCAACAGAGTGGCCAGCACAAGCCCTCTTCTCCCTGTTCCTCCTCCTTCCCTCGTGCTGGTCACTCCATTGTCTGTTTCTCCATTGCAGCACACTGTAGCACCCAGGATCCACTCTGATAGCGTGTGTGTTGGTGGGGGGAGGTAATTCAACAATTGGTCCACACAGGGTTAGCTTGGTCATTGCGGGATGATTGTCCCATATGTGTGGTGGAGCTGGAGGACAGGGATGGGCCACACCTCCTAAGACAGCCAACCTGACCCTGGACGAACCGATTGTTAAATTGTTCGAATCCCACCACTGGGTTAATCTCTTCTTTAGAATAAAGGTGACAGTTCTGAGTGACTGTCCCCAATTAGCACATCCTCTTTGATGATTCCAACATAGTGGATGATCTCAAGCATTGACCCAGTGGGCAGAAGTGCCTACGGCTTGCACAAGTACTTTGAGAGAAAGAAAAGAGCATGGCAGGCAGGTTCATGTGTTTGCAGAGACCCTACGCATCTCCACCTTGCCTAACAATTCAACTTAATTGCTTCCAATTATAAGCCAGAAAGATGCAAAATGTTAATTGAAAGTTTTGAGGTGTGTTGGGTAGAATTTGTGCACTCGTCTGGTTAATAGGGAAAGCACTGCATTTTCTAGACCATTGATTTACCATCATTAAGGAACCAAAACCAGCGTTCTAATAAACCAGGGACCAGGAGTATATTTCTTCTCGCTCACATCCATCGCCTCTGCAGTCTGCCCACAATCGCCTTCAGCGATGGAAGCGTTAAACGGAATTGCTTTCCATTTTTTTTAATGATATTTATCCCTCGCTTGGTCTATGACCCCTTTCGTGACACCAGCAGAGGAAAGGTTAGAGATTTTGTCTCCCAGTTCCCATCCAAATTAAATTGGTGGCTTTAATCATTTGGAGAGGGTGGAAAAGGAGTAGGAAGAAGGAGGGAGGAGGAGGAAGAGGAGAAGGAAAGAGGAGGAGGAGGAGGAGGGAGGAAGAGGATGAATAAGGGAGAAAGGAGGAGGAGGAAGGAAAAAGGAGGAGGAGGAGAAAGGAAGAAGAAGGAAGGAAAAAGGAGAGAAGGGAGGAGGAGGGGGAGGGAGAAAGGAAGAGGAAGAAGGGAGGAGGGAGGAGGAAGAAAGGAAGAGGAAGAGAAGGGAAGAGAAGGAGTGAGAAAGGAAAAAGGAGGAGGAGGAGGATGAAGAAGAAGAAGAAAAAGAAGGAGGAGGAGGAGGAGGGGAGGGGGAGGAGGAAAGAGAAGAAAAAGGGGAGGGGGAGACAAGAGAGGAGGAGGGAGGAAGAAGAAAGGAGGAGGAGGGAGGAGGGAGGAGGAAGAAGAAAGGGGAAGGAGAAATGGGGAGGAGAAGGAGAAAGTAGAAAGGAGGAGGGAGGAAGAAGAAGAAGGGAGGATGAGGAGGAAGAGGAAGGAAATAGGAGGAGTAGAGGGCCTCCTCATAGATTGCTCTTTCTAAACCATATTAACACCAGCCCAGCTCTGATTAATGGCCTGGAGAGCATCTCTACTAATGATTGCAAAATCCCTTCCAGGGCAGAGCAGACAAGAATTTAAGCATCTGCACTCATCTAAGGCCCTGTCACAAAATCCAGTGACAATCTACTCTTGGAGTCCTGTAGCTATAAAACAACCCACTTTCGGCTTGACAGTTCACTTCCTCGCGATGAGCGCATTCCGGTAGTGTCACAGTTGCAACCCAGCGCAAAAGCTGAGACAAGAGTGCCAAAACGGGGGGATTTAGGAGCTCAAAAGAGTAGATCGCATGACATTTTCAGATGGATGATGGGAATTTGTATGATTCATAGACCTTTTATTCCAGAGAATAGCCTTAATGCTATATGATCAATTCCTCGCATAGCTCAATTTTATTCAGTGGCCTTCAATGAGCTACAATATTTTAAACTTACTTTAATATTAACCTCCATTTCATCTTAGGAGGCGTAGAAGGGTTTTAGATCGGGCTGAATAATAAATCTCAGCCATCATAGCTAAAAAGACCACCGGTGAACACTGGGCTCTAGTTCACAAATGTCTAAAAAGGAACAGAATTTCTCTCTCTCCACCGACCCTTAGAAATAAAGATTAAAACTCTGTGAGTAAGAATCTGCTTCTTATGAGTGTGGCTAGTATAGAGAAAAGAAGGACGAGGGACAGTAGTGGGATTCAAAATTGTTTACTACCGGTTCTGTGGGTGTGGCATGGTAGGCATGGCATAGTGGGGGTGGCATGGCGTGATGTGGTGGGGGTGGCAGAGAAAGGATACTGCAAAATCCCCATTCCCTCCCCACCTCACTAACCTGCTTTCCAGCTCCATTCTCCTGTGCAGGGCAACAAAAGAAGCAGCCAATCAGCAGCTGGGACTCAAGAGGCAGCAAATAGATTAGGGGCATGGCCAGCCAGAGGTGGTATTTGCCAGTTCTCCGAACTACTCAAAATTTGCTTTATTGGTTCGCCAGAACTGGTCAGAACTGACTGAATACCATCTTTCACTAGGGGTGACATTATTATTGTTGTTGTTGTTGTTGTTGTTGTTGTTGTTGTTATTCACATTTGTAACCCGCACCCATCTCACCACAAAGGGACTCAGGGCGGCGAACAGAGATTTAAAATAAATATACATAAATATAAAATATTACTAAACAATAACTAAATTAAATCAAGACCCTGCGTAAAATAAATTAAAACCCATAGATTAAAACTTTGATTTGTTATAAGACAATAGGGTGCGGAGTAGATCATGCTAGGCCGGCCAGATGAAAATAGTAAGTTTTTAAGTGCCGGCGGAACAAGCGGAGGTCCGAGATGGTACGGAGATCAGGAGGTAGGCCGTTCCAGAGGGTTGGGCCCACCACAGAGAAGGCCCTTCCCCTGGGAGCCGCCAACTAGCATTGCCCGGTCGACGGCACCCGGAGAAGACCCTCTCCCTGGGAGCGAGTCTTCCAATATTTGAGGAGCTACCACAGAGAGGAGGGGGTCAAGCTATTTTTCAAAGCATCTGAAGGCCAGACAAGGAATAATGGATGGAAATTGACCAAGGAGAGATCCCGCCTGGAAATAAGGAGGAACTTTCTGACAGTGAGAACAATCAACCCATGGAATAGAAGTTGTGGGAGACAAGAAATAATGGATGGAAACTGACCAAGGAGAGAGACTGAATTCTGTGAGTTAAAGTCCACACAGCCTACAGTTGTCCAGGCTGAGAAAAAAAAACACTATTCTATAGTCCCATTTCCATTCAAAAGGTGTTTCATGTTCCCTTATTTTATCCTTGTGTTCTGTTTTCCAATATTATTATTGCAGCAGTGATAACATCCATCTCACCACCAACCCCGCTATTAGGTTGATTAAATTTTATTACTGCTTTACTTGATTTCATATATTATCTCCAGTGCCTATTAACCAACTAGACTGTACATAAATATATTAATTCAACAACAAATCAATAACCACTTCCCCTCCCTTTTTTATGGTGGCAGGATAAAACTCTGCATTTCTCCCAAGCAATGCATGTTGGTCCTGGATGTTATTTATAATATGTTAAGGTTTTAATTCTTGTACACCACCTAGAATCTCTGTATTGTGAGATTGGGTGGCTATATAAATTGAATACATACATAGATCTTAACCTATGTGCTTAACCTTAACTGCTTTTAAAATACAGTTGTTGTTGTTAGTTACGAAGTTGTGCCCGACCCATCGTGACACTATGGACAACGTTCCTCCAGGCCTTCCTGTCCTCTACCATCCTCTGGAGTCCATTTAAGCTCACGTCTACTGCTTTGGTGACTCCATCCAGCCACCTCCTTCTCTGCCGTCCCCTTCTTCTTCTTTTGCCCTCCATCGTTCCCAGCATGAGGCTCTTCTCCAGGGAGTCCTTCTTCCTTCTCATTAGGTGGCCAAAGTCTTTTGAGTTTCCTCTTCAGGATCTGGCCTTCTAAAGAGCAGTCAGGGTGGATCTCCTCTAGGACTGACCGGTTGGATGGCCTTGCAGTCCAAAGGACTCGCAGGAGTCTTGTCCAGCACCAGAGTTCAAAGGCCTCCATTCTTTGGCGCTCAGCCTTTCTTATGGTCCAACCTTCACAGCCATCCATTGCAACACTGAAAAATCATAGCTTTGGCTATACACCCTTTTGTTGGCAAGGTGATATCTCTGCTTTTTAGTATGCTGGCCTAACACAGTTATGCAGTTAGGTTTGCTCTAAAGAGGTTTTTCTAATGGTGGTGTCTATTTGTCCTCAGGAGTGTGTGTGTGTGTGTGTGTATGCATACAGGCAGGTATTGGTGTGTATCAAAACTGGATTTGGATCCGCCAATACTGTGGCTTACATAGCCGTAGGTTAATCCAACTCTCATGTGCAAGCATTGACTTCGGTTAATGTAATCTGTCCCATGTTGTACGTTATTGATATCATGTGCTATAAGTACCATTTTATAATGCCTTGGTAAGACCACACTTAGAATAATAGATCCCGTTTTGGTCAACATATTATTAAAAAGATGTTGAGACTCTACGAAGAGCGCAGATAATAGCTACAAAGATGATTAGGGGACTGGAGGCTAAAACATATGAATTTGAATTTTATTCGATTTCTAAACCGCACCAATCTCCGTCGAGACGGACTCTGGGCGGTGCACAGGGAGTTAAGACCACAATAATAAATAAATAACAACAATACAAAAGTATGAAGAACAGTTGCAGGAACTGGGTATGTTTAGTTCAATGAAAAGAAGGACTAGGGAAGATTTGATAGCAGTCTTCCAATATCTCAGGAGTTGCCCCAAAGAAGAGGGAGTCAAGCTATTCTCCAAAGCACCTGAAGGTAGAACAAGAAGCAATGGGTGGAAACTAACCAAGGAGAGACGCAACCTAGAAGTAAGGGAAAAAATTCTGAACAGTGGGAACACTCAACCAATGGCATGCCTTGCCTTCTGAAGTTGTGGGTACGCCATCACTAGATTTAAAAAAAAAGACTAGACAATCACTGACAGTTGCTTGAGCAGGGGGTTGGACTAGAAGACCTCCAAGGTCCCTTCCAATTCTGTTATTCCGTTCTGTTATGCTGTCAAGTGGTCCCCCCGAGGCCAACACCAAATGCCGTACCCTTATCCTGACGAAGAGGAGCCATGCTTCTGACAGACAGACAGCAGATGGGCTGGGTTAATACACAAAAAGCCCATTTGCTAAACACCACTTGAAAAATCATAGGCAGCGTAAATGACTTTTCTGCAGCTTGGATAATGTAGGTCACTGCTTCAACGAAACAGGGAAATTAATGTATGTCACAATGAAAGGCAGAAGGGAACTAATTAGCCAATAGTAATTGAACAATCATCAGATAACAAGAGTAATAATAAGCATTGCTTTGGTGGATAGGGAAAAATAGGGAAAGGGTGGGGGGAGGAGTAGTTATTTAAATGCGCTGTGGCACTTGTCTTCAATAATATAGCCTTTTCATCCATCTGGAATAGACGTCTGGACCACTTCTGATGATGCTCTGTGCACACAGCAACTTCCAGCAAGGTGGCGAGCGCGTGAATAAAGGCTGTTGACTGGTTAACAGGCTAAAAACATTGTGCAGGTAGTGGTCGCCTCACGAACATTTGTTCAGTGACCATTCAGGCCTAGGAGGACATATAAATGATTCAGTAGGAAGTTGGACTAGAATAGCTTGCCTCCAGAAGTTGTGAATGACCCAACACTGGAAGTCTTTAAATGGTTGGATAGCCATTTGTCTGAAATGGTCTAGGGTTCCTTCCTAGGCAGGGGCTTGGACTAGAAGGCCTCCAAGGTCCCTTCCAACTCTGCTATTGTATTGTATTGTATAATCTGCTTTCGCTATGCTGCTAACTTCGGCCGACAAAACCTTTGCCAGACCTATCCTTGAATACGGCTCACCTGCCTGGAGCCCCCACTGCATTCTGGACATTCAAACATTAAAGAGGGTCCAGAGTATTTTACAAAAAGAGGAATCAACTCCTCTGCGCGTAATAAAATTCCCTATACCACCAGGCTGGAAATTTTAGGCCTGGATAACCTTCAACTACGTCATCTATGTTCTAACTTGAGCTTAGTGCACAAGATAATCTGCCACAAAGTCCTACCTGTTGATGACTACTTTAGCTTCACCTGCACTAACACAAGGGCTGTCAATGGAGACAAACGAAATGTGAGCCGTTCCAATCTTGATTGCAGGAAAAACGATTTCAGCCATAGAGTAGGAAATGTGTGGAACCTCCTACCCGATCCTGTTGTTGGTTCCTCTAACCCCCATACCTTCGGCCTTAAGCTGAACCTTACGCATTTCTTAAGAGGTCCCTAAGGGGGCCATGCATAAGTGCACCAGCATGCCTGCCGTCCCTGTCCTACTGTCCCCATTGATATATAGACTCTTTTTATGCGTGTATGGCTATGTTTCGCTTATTTATTTCCATTTATTTGTGCCATTTTTTCAGGTGTTTTCATACTCGTTTCCTTGTACCTGTTGACAAATAAAAATAAATAAATAAATAAATAAATAAATAAATAAATAAATAAATAAATAAATAAATAAATAAATAAATAAATAAATAAATAAATAAATAAATAAATAAATAAATAAATAAATAAATAAACCTACAATGTCCCTTCCAACTCTTCTCTTCTCTTCTACTCTACTCGACTCTTTCCTTCAGTATCTGATTTTTTTAAAAAAAATATCAATGATGTTGGGCTTCCATGATTAGATAGCCTTATTTATTTTATTTTTTTATTTTATTAAATTTATACCCCGCCCTTCTCCTTGCAAGGACCCAGGGCGGCGCACAGGCAATATTAAGAACCATACAAAATACAAAAATATTATTAAAAAAACTATTAAATTCTAGCCTTGACACTGCTTTCGAACAAAGATCTTTTTGACATGTGTATTTTATTGTGATTACTAATCTAGGTGAAATGTTAATACACGTTGCTCATCCATGTATGATATACCATACGCCAGGGATGGCGAACCTTTTTAGGCTCGCGTGCCATAAGAGGGGGGAGCGCAGGGGGGTCATGTACTGGAGTGCTGCACCCATAATGCAATGCGCCCCCCCCCAGTGTGCACGCATGCATGATAGGTGCTCCCCCCCCCCATTTTTTACATGCTTTTTTCGCCCTCCCCAGGCTCCTATAAAGCGTTGGGAGGGTGAAAAATAGTTTTAAAAATGGCTGAATCAGCCGGCCAGCGTGTACATGCATGCTGGCCAGCTGACAGGGCAACCCCTTGCGTGCCCTGCCGAATGGCTCTGCATGCCACCTGTGGCACGTGTGCCATAGGTTCGCCATCCCTGCGATACGCTAAAAAAATTAATGACCATCCAAAGTTATAAAGACACTGAAAAAGGTGACATGACGATTCCTTGGACTTGCAACCAGCATCCCCGCCGTCGTGGGATCAAAACTGGGGCAACTAGTATGAATTTATGATGGTTGCAGTACCCCAGGGTCAGGTGATCGCCATTGTCATCCTTGTGGACAAGCAAAGTCAACGGGGCAAGCCAAGCAGTTTCTCTCTCAGCTCAACCCACCTCAGTGTTATGGGGAAAATCGGAGGAGGGAGGTGAGTTGGATATTTTTTCCCCATCTTATTTATAAAAATAATAAAGATGGGATGTAAATAAACAAACAAACAATTTCCCCTACCTGCTCTGAGAGTGAGGAACGAGAAAAGAGGAACCATGCTGATGACATTGAGAAAGCTACTGAAGATGCACTTAACAGTCAGGTGACAAAAGTGCCAATGATTTGCTTAACAAAAATGGCAAAAAAGGGAGCCTCCAATCAGGCACCGCTCACTTAAAACAATTGCCTTGCCTAGGAACCCAAATTCTGGTCGTATGTTGAGGACTCGCCGTGTAGACACGCTCCGTCGCTTTGACTCCTGAATCCGCTTGAAGATTCCCATTGATGATGCTGTTTGACTTTCCCATTCAGTTTGAAGCTCCAACCCATAATTGCTTGGGGAATCAAAGCTTTGCAGAGTCTAATAAGAAACCCTGTTGCATCCCCTGGGTCTGATTTCCCCCCTCCTCAAAAAAGGCAATGACTAATCACTCTTGTTCAGCCCAGCTCACCTCTAAGGAATATTGATGTGAGGATGAAATGGAGGATAGATTTGTACACTGCCCTAAGCTCTGGGGGAAATCCTTATAATGTACTAAGGCTATAACTATAACCTGCAAATCTTGATAAATACTCCCTGGATTGTAGGGCTAAGTAAATTCCTTCCAGCTCAGCACTGGTTTGGTGATTATGAGTTTTCTCAGCAAGTGCTCTCTCTATATAAAAAATTATATATATATATAATATATATATAGAACCCATCAGGCTTCTCCCAGCTTGCATCCTTCCAAATCTACGCATGGACCACAGTGACGAACAGATGCCATATGGACGTTCATTCTTAAAAGTCCTGAGAAATCATTGGCAGGAAAAATGCCTTGTGCCTGTCTACCTGTGAATAGCACTTCATTAGCCCTATACATGGGGTCCAGTTTGTTCTAGTGGTTAAGATATCAGGCTATAAAATGGGAGATTGTAAATTCTAGTCTTGCCACAAGCATGAAAGCTGGCTGGGTAACTTTGAGCCAATCACCAGGAGACTGGACGTTCTAGTCCTACTTTAGGCAGGAAAGCCAGCTGGCTGACTTAGTTCTAGACCCGCCTTAGGTAGGAAGCTGGCTGAGTAACTATGAGCCAATCACCAGGAGACTGGGAGTTCTAGTCTCACTTTAGGCAGGAAAGCCAGCTGGCTGACTTAGTTCTAGACCCACCTTAGGCATGCAAGCGGTTGGGTGACCTTGGGCCAATCATCAGGAGACTGAGAATTCTAGTCCTGTGTTAGATATGAAAACTGGCTGGGTGACCTTGGGTCAATTATCAGGAGACTGGGAGTTCTAGTCCCACCTTAGGCACAAAATCCAGCTGGGTAACCTAGTTCTAGTCTTGCCTTAGGTATGAAAGCTAGCTGGATAACTGTGAGTTGATAACTATGAGACTGGGACTTCTAGTCCTACCTTAGCTATGAAAGCTGGCTGGGTGACTTGGGCCCATTCGCCAGGAGACGGTGAGTTCTAGTTCCACCTTAGTCATGACAGCCAGCTGGGTGACTTTGAGCCAACCATTCTCTCTCTCAACTCAACCCACCTCAGAGGAGAAAGGGGTGATATTTTTCCCATTTGACTTATTTATAAAAATAATAGTGGGATGTAAATAAACAAGCAATTTTCCCTAGCTGCTCTGAGATTGAGGAACGAGAAAAGAGGAATCATTGGGATGACATTGAGAAAGCTACTGAAAACCTGGCTACTCTCCCAGCCCCTGGGGGCAGGTGGAGGGTTGAGCCTGGTCAGATGAGTTTTTGTTGATAGGTTTGCTTCAGGATACTGATTCATCTTTTATGGCTCTGCTCTCTCTTCTTTTTAACTATCAGTCATTGGAACGATCAAGAATCAGCTGGCCTCCAAACAGCTTAAATAAATAGATCAATGACCCTAATTAAGAGTACCTTGGAGCAGGGGTCTCCAACCTTTGCAACTTTAAGTCTGAAGGACTTCAGCTCCCAGACTTCTGGGAGCTGAAGTCCTTCAGACTTAAAGTTGCAAAGGTTGGAGACCCCTGCCTTGGAGTACCCATCTCAAACGATCTAAGCCCCAGAACTCACTATAACAGCATTGCCAAAAAGGCATTAATAGTTGTCAGCCTAATCTTGCGAAGCTTCTTCTCCGGTAACATTGTACTGCAAACTAGGGCATACAAAACCTTTGCCAGACCAATTCTCAAATACAGCTTGTCTGCCTGGAATCCACACTGTATATCGGACATTAATAGAGTGAGTCCAGAGATATTTCACAAGAAGAGTCCTCCACTCCTCTGCTCACAACAGAATCCCTTCAATTTCAATTCAATTCAATTTATTCAATTTATATCCCGCCCTTCTCCGAGAGGACCCAGGGCGGCGCACAGGAATTTAAAACAATATACAAAATAGTACCAATTATAATTTAAAAACTTATTAAATGACAAAGCCTGCGCTAAAACCAGATTAAATCCCCCATTTAAATTGTAAACTATCCCTCCCTCCTCCCTGGAACCCCCTAAAAGCCAAATTAAGAATTTTGTTCAAACACCCCTAGAACTGCGACCCGCCCACCTCTCTTGATACAGAATCCCTCATCAAGGTGGGGCCCTCGTTGACGCGGAGGGCCATACCTGCGAGTGGGGGACTCCCGCAGTAGAAAAGGTCTGCCTTAGAGTACTTCATGGTGAATGTCATAAATATGATATATATAAATATGTATAAATATATATAAAATATAAGGTCAGAGGAGTTGTTAGACAGGGCATTAAAATTCTAGATGTTATTGAATATTAAAATAGATGTTAAAATATGTATAGTACAAATTAAACTCAGGAGACGTCTAGACCGGCTCTAAAAAGTTCATAAATAGTTCATAAATTCATAAAAATCATGCATGGTTCAAAGATAGTTAATCATGGTTCATAAATAGTTAGTTTGTCATCGAAGGTGGGAGAGTTAGTTCATATAGATGTATCAGACTGGGGGTAGAGGGTGGCTTTGGCCTTCCAGTTGTAAATTAGTCCCGGCCTGTAGTCCTCAAGGACTCCTCCAGTCCCACAATACCAGGAGTCTTAAGGGTCTCAGCTGAAGAGTTCTAATAGCTGAGGCCAGTTTTTCTCGGCCTGGAGCCTCCACTGCCCACCTTTGTCCCCGGTGGCATCTCCTTTGGCCCCAACGCCTCCAACGCTCCTGGTATCTTTCGGCCTGCCAGGCCCAGATCTCCTTAGGCCCGGCCCGGCCCAGCCAGGCCTTGCGGCCTCGATGTTACCCTGCCGGCCCATGCCAGTCCAGTTGGTCCCCAGCTAGCCAGGTCCGGCTCTGTCTGGCCTCCCCAGGTCTTTACAGTCGCTGGCCTCCGATGTCCACTCCAGCGCTGGTCACTTCTCCACCCACTGGCTGTCCCGGCTCCGCTCGTCAGCTCCTACCGGCACCGCTCTTCTCCTCCTCTCCTCCACGCCGCGCGGCTCCACTCCGCTCTGTTCCTCCATTCCTCTCCTTCTCTCCTTCTCTCTTCCGCGCCACGCGCCGCTCCACTCAAGCCTCGGAGCAGCGCGGCGTTTTGGAGCCTCCCCGGCGTTTTGGAGCCTCCGGCCAGCTTCCCTCCGATGGCCCATGCAGAGCCGCCGGATCACCCTGGAAGCTCGTCCTGGCCTCAAAAGGCAGCCAGGGTGAGCGTCTCACTGGGCCTGGCCCTAAAAGTTGGCAAAACGGGCCAGGCGACATGCCCTAGCTGCCCACAACTCCCGCGGCCCTCATAGCGCTCGGTGGCAGACCGCCATCTTCGCGCATGCGCAGTTCATCCCTTACGCCACCAGGCTTGAAATTTTGGGCTTGGAGAACCTAGAACTACATCACCTACGGTCTGACCTAAGAGTAGTGCACAAAATTATCCGCTACAATGTCCTACCTGTCAATAACTTCAGCTTCAACCACAATAATACGCAGGCAAACAGTAGATACAAACTCAAGGTGAAATCGCTCCAAACCTGATGGCAGAAAATACGACTTCAGCAACAGAGTGGTCAACGCCTGGAATGGAATGCTCCATTGTTACATCCCCAAACCCCCATAAATTTAACCTAAGACTGTCTAATGTTGACCTCACCCCATTCCTAAGAGGTCTGTAAGGGGGCTCACCTGCATGCCTACCCTCCCTGTCCTACTGTCTCCCATTCATTTGTACCCATTTACTGTGTTCATATTTATGTTTATGCTTATACCTGTTACCTTGTAAATGTTTGACAAACTAAATAAAATAAGTAAATAAAATAAACCATAATGCAGCCCAAAGTGATGAAGCTTATATATATGTCAAATCTGGGCACCACCAATTACAGCTGCATCAGTTGGCTTCAGCTATAACATCCAAGAAAGGATGACTTGAGCAGATTGAAGAGTTTTTGCCTCTTCCTTCCTTCCATCACCTCTTGGTTACTTAAAATATTACCCCTAGATTCATTTGATCTATTCTCTCGTCTGTAATTGACCTGTTCAAAGCCTGTCCCAAAAGCACAACCCTCTTAAATTTGACGGATTCGGGTTATTTTGACCTTTCCAAATAGCTTAATTCTCCGATGTTCTTAAATCATCCTCTGAGCTGCCAGCTCTTTCATTGACGCGCTTTTGTTCTTTACACAATCGGCACAAAAGGCCTTTGTGCGTATTTTCCAGAGATAGCTAAGCTTTCTTATTGGCCTGCAATCATGGCTTCTATTGTGTGATATCGGAGGAGGTCTTTGTGAATCTCAGAACTGGACTAGCTTTCCAGACATTTTCTCATATTCTTCTGGCAAAGAACTTTTCTTTGGGATGGCAGGCAGGGGAATGAACCCATTCCACTTGGTATGATCTTGGGTACTTTATTCCATTATTTGAAATGTGTGCCTCCTACCCACCTTCCGCAAAAACTCTTACTGCTGGGCAGCAAGCACATTATGCAGTAGCAGAGAAATTCAATAACAGACAGAGAAACAACTAGAAATATCTAATATCTAAGAGGGATGGAGGGAGGAAAAGAGGGAGACAGACAAGAAGGATGGATGGATGTTGTTCTACACTTGCTTTAAGAACAATTCCAAAGTAGAGGAATTTATAAGCATGATTAAGACAATGATGTTCATCCATCGCATTCGAATAGGATCTTGACATCTGGGATGTCAAGACCTGCGCATGAATTGGATTAAACGGAGGGAGAGGTGCACAGAGTCAGCCTCATTCTCTCTTCCCAGATTCCATCTTGCTCCAATAGCAGGACAAGAATCGAGACAGTTGGAGATGGGCTGGGTGCAGTGGTTGACCAGGGCGTCATTCGTGTCTTGCTGTGCTCTTAGTGTACCACAACGCTTGCATAGACCGTCTTCATGACCATCGTCTTATAAATGTAATAACACCAACAGGTGATTCTTCCAAGTCTACACAAGGCAGGAGAGCTACAGGCAAACACATGCATTTAGCTTCATTTCAGCAGACAAGCCCAGACAGACTGCTAGTTTACTTCTCAGAGCAGCAGACAGCTTCAGTTTTGTTTCTCAGCACAGAGCTTAATACAGCTAAGCCACACCCAGACTTCTTATTTAAGTTTCTGTTTCAATTCTCTGAACAGACTCAGATCTGTTTAAGCTCCCATTGGCTGACTTTGTTCCCATGTCTCTCCCAGACATGAATATTTTAACACTTATTACATTTGTTTGTTGCCCATTAGGAATCCCCTTCACTTGATTGAGTGAGGGGTTGACACAGTCCTTCAGAATAATTTTCAGAATACACATCTTGGAAGCTCAAATTGTGATCTCTCATCTAATTCACATTTCAGAGCCTGCTAGAACTTGACAAGAGCTGGTTTTCAAACCAGTTGGTCTCTGGGAACTGGATGTCCTCTTAGATGGGTAGGATTCATGGCCCAAGCAAAAACAATCAGAAACAGGTCTGTCTGTCTCTTCCCAATTAGCCACTCAACATTAAGAAAACTAAGCTCATGGCATTCAGCCCTCTCAATTCCTGGCAAATAGATGGGGAAGAAATGGAGGTAGTGACGGATTTTACATTCCTGGGCTCCAAGATCACTGCAGATGGGGACAGCAGCCAGCGAATTAAAAGACGCTTGCTCCTGGGGAGGAAAGCGATGGGAAATCTAGACAGCCTACTAAAAAGCGGTGACATCACCCTGCCAACAAAAGTGCTTATAGTCAAAGCGATGGTTTTCCCAGTTGCAATGGATGGCTATGAAGGTTGGACCATAAGGAAGGCTGAGCATCAAAGAATGGAGGCCTTTGAACTCTGGTGCTGGAGAAGACTCCTGCAAGTCCCTTGGACTGCAAGGCGATCCAACCGGTCAGTCCTAGAGGAGATCAACCCTGACTGCTCTTTGGAAGGCCAGATCCTGAAGAGGAAACTCAAATAATGAGAAGGAAGGACTCCCTGGAGCAGAGCCTCATGCTGGGAACGGAGGGCAAAAGAAGAAGGGAATGACAGAGAATGAGGTGGCTGGATGGAGTCACCGAAACAGTCGGCGTGAGCTTCAATGGACTCCAGAGGATGGTAGAGGACAGGAAGGCCTGGAGGAATGTTGTCAAATAGGTCGCGATGGGTCGGACATGACTTCGCAACTAACAACAACAAGAAGATCCAAAACTCAGGACATATATCTCCAAGGAGAGAATAGGTCCAGGAAAAAGATTAGCAGATGAAACCAGCTACAGCCGTCAATTAAAGGCTAATATGCCAACCAATCACAGATGAACCACCCTGCAATTAAATGCATCCACAAATGGGCAACATGCATTTGCATCCTATTAACAGGGCAGCAGGCACAATGCTGGCATGAAAATTAAGTAATTAGACACAATTATCGTATCTAAAACTGGAACTGAGGGTGGGGAGAAAGTGGAAATTTTCTTTTGGTACACTAAAACTCACATTCTTCTTAATTAGCATTGTTAGCGACGGTTTGATATTTTTTAATGTTTGTAGAAACTTCTGTAGGTGTAAGAAATAATTTAGGAGGGATACCATTTCCTCTCTTCATTCCATTCCCTTCCATTTGATTAAGAGCCAAGGTGGTGCAGTGGTTAGAGTGCAGTACTGCAGGCTACTTCTGCTGGCTGCAGGGTGCCTGCAGTTTGGCAGTTCGAATCCCACCAGGCTCAAGGTTGATTCATCCTTCCATTCTTCTGAGGTTGATAAAAGGAGGACCCAGATTGTTGGGGGGCAATCGGCTGACTCTGTAAACCACTTAGAGAGGGCTGTAAAGCCTGTGAAGTGGTATATAAGTCTAAGTGCTATCTTCCTTCCTTCCTTCCTTCCTTCCTTCCTTCCTTCCATGGTGGCACAGCGGTTAGTATGCAGTATTGCGGGCTGACTCTTCCCACTGCCAGGAATTTGATCCTGACCAGCTCAAGATTGACTCAGTCTCCCATCCTTCCGAGGTGGATAAAATGAGGACTCAGATTGTTGGGGGCAAGAGGCTGACTCTGCAAACCACTTAAAGAGGGCTGTAAAGCACTGTAAAGTGGTATATAAATCTAAGTGCTATTGCTATGGAAGGCGGAGTCAACCTTGAGCCTGGTGAGATTTGAACTGCCAAATTGCAGGCAGCCAGCAGTCAGTAGAAGTAGCCTGCAGTACTGCACTCTAACCACTGCACCACCGCAGCTCAGACATCCTTTTGAGGTGGGTAGAATGAGGACCCAAATTGTATATAAATCTAAGTGCTATTGCTATGGAAGGCGGAGTCAACCTTGAGCCTGGTGAGATTTGAACTGCCAAATTGCAGGCAACCAGCAGTCAGCAGACGTAGCTTGCAGTACTGCACTCTAACCACTGCTCAGTTTAGCACAACAACTGGAGAGAGGGTTATAATCCTTGAAAGGGGATGCTTCTAATTTCTGGTCTTCACTTTATAAAAGTGCTCAGGACAAGCTGTTTTCAAATTACTCTTCCTGCCTACGTACTAATTTCTTGTTTGTCTAGCCCACACCTACCGTAGCTATGGTAGAAGGCTGAGTCCACCTCAGAATCTCACAATCTCTTACCACGGAGTGTATCATAGACTCATAGAGCTGGAAGAGACCTTGGAGGTCATCTAGTACAACCCCATGCCCATGGCAGGAATCCTTAATCTGTCCCAGATTCCATCCATTTCTTCTTGGTGTTAGTTATCATCTTTAAAGCGCTCCATGGCTCGGGACCTAGCTATCTGCGGGATCGGATCCTGCCTCATACATCCTCACGGCCGATTCGCTCCCACAGAGAGGGGCTTCTCCGGGTGCCGTCCACTAGACTTTGTCAGCGGGCGACGCCCAGGGGAAGGACGCTCTCTGTGGTGGGCCCTGTCCTCTGGAACGACCTTCCCCCCGATATTAGGACAACCACGGACCTCCGCTCCTTCCGTCTGAAACTAAAAACACATCTTTTCTGCTTGGCCGGCCTAGGGTAGTCTCTCTGCTATAGGGTTTTTATTTAATTATTGGTTATTTTAGTGTTTAATGGGATTTTAGCACAGGTATTAGATTTAATTCGTTTTTATGCTATGTTTGTATATTTATTGTTTTATTTTTCCCTGTGCACCGCCCCGAGTCCCTGTGGGGAGAGGGAGCGGTTTTACAAATTAAATATTATTATTATTATTATTATTATTATTATTATTATTATTATTATTATTATTATTATTATTATTATTATTATTATTGTTATTGCCCTACCCTATGGTATATGGAGAATAAATTAACCCCTTCTTCCCCATAACAGCCCTATTACTTCTATCTTCAACTCATAAAAGTTTATGCATTAATTTGCTACAGTTTGCTTGTGTGTGTGTGGGGGGGGGAAGTAGGACCTTGCAATGTTCGATCAATGTATTAGAACCGTGATGGTGAACCTATGGCATGCTTGCCAGAGGTGGAGTCTTCATGCAGAGCCTTCTCTGTGGGCATGCGCATCATTGCCAGCTGCTCTTCTAGGTTCTGTTGCACAAATGCACACTGGACAGGTGTTCTGGCATGCATGCCAGCTGCTCTCTTCTGGATTCTGTCATGCCAGTTTCGGCATTCGGTGCCAAAACGGTTAGCCGTCACTGCATTAGAAGATCCCTGACTACTTCTGATTGGTCTCGGCCTTTTTTTTTTCTCTTTAGCATCCCTCAAGCTTCTTTCAACATCTTCCCCCCAAGCCGAGTAATATCTGGGCACTTACTTTGAGAGTCTTTGAGCGAGAACATTGGAGAATGAAGGAGATCAAGAATGACTTTGTTTCTTTGGCACCTATGCTCTCATTCAGTTGCCATATTATTCAGACAACTGTAAAAGGCAATTGCCACATCTAAGGGTTGAGGGCAAAACTTTTCTCAGAGGTTGTCAGTAACAAGCAATCATTGCAACCCTACAAAATAAGGAGAAGCGACAAGAAAAGAAATAATTTAGCCTTTCATTGACACGCTCTCCAGTTAAAATCCGTTTACCTTCTGCTGCTCCACATGTCATTGTTCATTTCTGTTTTGAAGTGACATAGTCTTGAATACTCTTAACAGGCTGTTTCTAAAGGGGGAAACGGAAGAAATGCAGGGATCCAGAAGGTAGAAACCTGATGAAGGGAACAAAATCTTGGTTTATAGCAACCTGACATCTTAGTTTATGGCTTAGTGTGAAACTGGAATGAATTTTGGTTTAAGTGAAGAAGCGCTTCAGGGGTATTTCCCATGATGGACTTTCCTAACGTCCTTCAAATTCAATTTTTAGCATAAAAAGTCCTTGCCCAATAATGTGAGCTTAGTTGGCAGGAAGCCGTAGTGTTGTAATGTTTGTATCAATGTATTCAAACATGTCAATGCATCGGTGATGTAGATGGGGACAAACACAAATTATCTGAAAAAAAGAATGACATCCAATTCTAGGGTTCATTTCAGAAATTGTCATGGTTGACTCACTACAGTGGTGGGTTTCAAATTTTTTAGAATCTACTCTGTAGGTGTGGCCTATTTTGTGGGCGTGGCTTGGCAGTCATGTGACAGGGTGGGAGTGGCCACCTTTTAAAATGTGGTGAAACTCATTTAACAACGCTCTTGCTTAGCAACCAAAATTTTGGACTCAATTGTGATGATAAATTCTTTCTTTCTTTCTTTCTTTCTTTCTCTTTCTTTCTTTCTTTCTTTCTTTCTTTCTTCCTTTTCTTTCCTTTCCATTGGGTCACTGGCAACGGCGGGCCAGGTTTACTTCCAGGTACACCGGTGGAACCCCCCCTCACCGGTTCTCTAAATTTCACCAACCGGCTCTCGCGAGTAGGTGCGAGCCTGCAGAAACCCACCACTGACTCACTACCAGACAACAGTAATGGGCGGGGGAGGGGAAGGCATTGGTGTGTAAGGGAGGGAACTGTGGGATTTAAGTGGGCCACCTGGAAGCGTGAGAGAGAACGTCCGAGGCAGATGGGCTGTTTCCAAAATAAAGCAAGTCCAACTGATTGATGGACAATGATTAATGGGAGATCCGATTCCTATGCTGTTTGCGCGCAAAAATGTCAGAGCTGGCTTTTCTACTGCTTTACCCATATGGCTTTTCAGTAAAGTGATAGAGAGAGAGAAAGCTGTCCCAGGAGTTTCCTTTGCTGTTTAATGCAGTGGGAGAGTTGACAGAAAAGTTCTGGGTTACATCCAGAGTGGAAAACAAAGCCAATGCAGACAATGAATTTTTGCCTAGCCCTGCAACTTCCATTATCTTGAAACAAAAAACGTCAAGATTCATGGGAAGAAATAGTATCATTCCAGGCCACATTGATGAGTCCACATTTGGAAAACTGTGTCCAGTTCTGGTCACTATGATTAAAAAAACAAGAGATGCTAAGTCCCTAGAATAAGGGACACAGTGGCTCAGTGGCTAAGACACTGAGCTTGTCGATTAGAAAGGTTAGCAGTTCGGCGGTTTGAGTCCTTCATGCCGCATAACGGAGTGAGCTCCCATTACTTGTTCCAGCTTCTGCCATCCTAGCAGTTCGAAAGATGTAAAAATGCAAGTAGAAAAATAGGAACCACCTTTGGTGGGAAGGTAACAAGGTACCGTGCACCTTCAGCATTGAGTCATGCTGGCCACATGACCATGGAGACGTCTTCAGACAGTGCTGGCTCTTCGGCTTTGAAACGGAGATGAGCACTGCCCCCTAGAGTCGAGAACGACTAGCACATCTGTGTGAGGGGATTCTTTAGCTTTACCTTAACTCCCTAGATAGAGTGCTGAGAGAGCAAGAAAGATGATAAAGGGGCCAGAGGTTAAACCATATGACGAATCGCTAAAGGAACTAGGTATATTTAATCTAATTAAGAGAAGGGTTAGGAGAGATCTGATAGCATCGCCCAATACTTCAAGGACTGTCACAGGGGAAAGGGGTGTTGATTTATTTCCCATAGCACCTGGGGACAGGATAAGAAGCAATGGGTGGAAGCTTATCAGCAGGAGATCCAACCTGGAAATAAAGAGGAATTTCCTGATAGTGAGAACAATTAATTAATGCAACAGCTTGCCTCTCGAAGTTGTGGGTGCTTCATCACTGGAGGTTTTCAAGAAAAAAAAATTGGACAACCATTTGTCTGGGATGGTATAAATACTCTTACTTTGGCAGGAGGTTGGACTGGAAGACCTCCAAGGTCCCTTCTAGCCCTGTGAGTCTATGATTCTACACAGGCTTGGCCAAGCATGTCAAAGCCACACTTCAAAATTGGGTACGACAAGGAACTCTTTTGCTAAAAGGGTTGCAGGTATTAAAGAGATGCATCTTTTGGAGGCAACCCATTAAAGCATCTGCCAAGCTTAAGGCCGCCAACTCTGTTGTTCTGTCCTGTTCTGTTCTCTTCAAATTTCTAGGTTCTATCATATCTCAAGACTTAAAATGGACCCCTAGAATCAAAAACGTCATCAAAAAAGCACAACAAAGAAGAATGTTCTTTCTGCGCCAACTCAGAAGCTCAAAGAGCTGCTGATTCTGTTCTTCAGAGGAATGATTGAGTCTATCATCTGCACCTCCATCACTGTCTGGTTTGGTTCTGCAACCCAACAAGACAGACACGGACTTCAACCGAGAATTAGAACTGCAGAAAAAACAATTACCGCCAACCTGCCTTCCATTGAGGACCTGCACACTGCACGAGTCAAAAAGAGGGCTGTGAAAATATCTAAAGACCCCTCGCATCCTGGACATAAATTGTTTCAACTCCTACCCTCAAAATGATGCTATAGGGCACTGCACACCAGAACAATTAGACACAAGGACAGTTTGCTCCCAAACGCCATCACTCTGCTAAACAAATAATTCCTACAACACTGTCAAGCTATTCACTAAATCTGCATTACTATTACTATTAGTCTTCTCATCGTTCCTATCACCCATCTCATCCCACTTATGACTTCAGGACTGTAGCTTTGTTGCTTGTATCATTATGATTTATATTGATATTGATTGTTTCCAGATTGCTTATTTGTACCCTATGACTATCATTAAGTGTTGTCCCTTATGATTCTTGATGAATGGATCTTGACTTTTTATGTATACTGAGAACCTATGCACCAAAGACAAATTCCTTGTGTGTCCAATCACACTTGGCCAATACAGAATTCTATTCTATTCTATTCTATTCTATTCTATTCTATTCTATTCTGCTCTACTTCTATTCTATTCTATTCTATTCTACTTGACTCTACATTATTCTGTTCTACTCTACTCTACTCTATTCTACATTATTCTATTCTACTCTACTCTACTCTACTCTATTTCCCCATTAAAGCCGTCTTTCACTTCCAGAAATGGAAACAAATTAAAGACTACTTCTTATCTTCAGCCATTCCGAATATCCCCAAAGGGAACAAAGGCCAAAACTCATACAGTCCCCAACCACACTTTATCGCCTACCGGAATCACCAAGTTCCAGAAACAATGGGTTCCCAGAGTCAAACTGGGAAATGATCGTGCAATCGCCATTCTGCGCCACCAACAACTACCTTTCTATCCTCCAGAAAGAAGAATATGATACATCCCAGTTAATTGAATTCAGAGTTGCCCTTTTCTCAGATCCACTGAGATGACAGATTAATTTGCATCTGTTGAATCTGCAGCCCGGCTAATAATGGAAAACAATATTTATGTTAATGAGAGGAACTGCAGAAGAGCTTTGCAAATGAACCATTCTTTGTTAACTAGCCAAGGTGTAGCTGATCAGGAAAGACGTTTTTGATTGATAGCCTGGTCCATTATTTATTTATTTATTTTGGTGATCTCCCCAATTTCACTCTTCTTACGGATGACTTTCTCTTTTTCTACTTCTGCATTTAGATTATGTCCTTCTTTGTATTGAGAACTGGATGTTATGTCTTTTTTTTAAAAAAAAAGCGGAGAAAAAGTCCTCTTGAATATTACCCCATTGAGTGGAGAGGACATCACTTCCAGAAAAGGGGATAAGGCTTTAGCTGTGATGGATTTATTAGAATCTCATCAATGAAACTTTAATTTCCACCCAGCTGAACATCCTGTTCCACCTCCCAGTCCCTATCTATATCTCAAATTTGGCCCACTATAATTTGGGGGGGGGGAGAGCAGTTGGTAGAAAAGGAGGTTTTTCTCATGGAACAAAAAATTGAGGATGAAGCAGAGAGCCATCAAGGACTCCTAATTTTCCAAATGAAAGGGTTAGGTCCTCAATCAAAAATTAAATTTTCTAAATTCATCTTGTTTAATTCTTCCAGTTGGAAAGAAGAGATGAAGCCAAAGACCAGACACTCCAGAAAGTTTGTGAAGGACAAACTTCACAAACAGGTTAGCCATCATGAAAGATAGAATGGTTGAATGACCTTGAAATTGGAGATTTAGAATAGAGTAACAGAGCTGGAAGGGACCTTGGAGGGCTTCTAGCCAGTGGTGGGTTTCAAATTTTTTAGAACCTACTCTGTAGGTGTGGCCTATTTTGTAGGCATGGCTTGGTAGTCATGTGACAGGGTGGGAGTGACCACCTTTTAAAATGTGGTGAAACTCATTTAACAATGCTCTTGCTTAGCAACCAAAATTTTGGACTCAATTGTGATGATAAATTATTTCTTTCTTTCTTTCTTTCTTTCTTTCTTTCTTTCTTTCTTTCTTTCTTTCTTTCTTTCTTTCTTTCTTTCTTTCTTCTTTCTTTCCTTTCTTCCTTCCTTCCTTCCCTTTCCTTTCCTTTCCATTGGGTCACTGGCAGTGACGGGCCAGATTTACTTCCAGGTATGCCAGTGGAACCCCCTCTCACCGGTTCTCTAAATCTCACCAACCGGCTCTCACGAGTAGGTGCGAGCCTGCAGAAACCCACCACTGCTTCTAGCCAAACCCCATGCTCAAGAAGGGGAACCTATACCATTTCAGACAAGTGACTGACCAGTCTCTTTTTAAAAACATCCAGTGATGGCGCGTCCATGATCTCTGGAGGCAAACGGTCATTGTTGTCCTAATGCTTTCACAAAAGACAACAAATAACAGAATAGGAGAATAACAGAGTTGGAAAGGACTTTGGAGGTCTTCTAATCCAACCCCCTGCTCTGGCAGGAGGCCCTCATACCATTTTACAAAAATGTTTGTCCAAATCTCTTCTCAAAAACCTCCAGTAATAGAGCACTCAAAACCTCTGGAGGAAAGCCATTCTACTGGTTTATTGTCCTCACTGTTAGGAAATTTCTCCTTAATTCCAGGTTGCTCCTCTCCTTGATTCGTTTCCATCCATTGTTTCTTGTCCTGCCTTCAGGTGCTTTGGAGAATAGTTTGACTCCCTCTTCTTTGGGGCAACCTCTCAAATACTGGATGTAGTACTTGGAATAAGGATGTCAATTATTCATTTGGGTTCAAGCCACTTTTATCAGTATTCATCCAGCAAATCATTCAGGGTTTCCTCTATATCCTACTAATTCTTTATTTTAAAAAAATCCACATGCATATTCAACATATGACTTCGTTCTTTATAAATATGTGTGTGCGCGTGTGTGCCCTGAGAAAGTAGCACATACAACATCTGAGAAATGCCAAAGCCAATTATTTCCCAGTTCACACATCAGTCCAGGAAGTAATATCTAATTTATTTCATTTTGGCATTTGCAAAAGTTCATATTTACACAAACTGTCCCTTGCCAACAGATTCTGTGTACCATCACTTTGTTCAATGAGCTTTTTGGTGCATCAGTAAGGCCTTGGTTACACTCAGGGATTCCAGCTGAGAATCAGTACTAACATAGGCAGCAGAGGGTCCAAGTAGCAAAAAAAACATGGCCTAAGATGGGACTAGAACTCACAGTCTCCGGCTGATTGTTGTTGAGACTCTAGAAAGAATGCAGAGAAGAGCAACAAAGAGGATTAGGGGACTGGAGACTAAAACATAGGAAGAACGGTTGCAGGAACTGGGTATTTTTTTATTTTTATTTTATTAAATTTATACCCCGCCCTTCTCCAAAAGGACCCAGGGCGGCGCACAGGAATTTAAAATACAATACAAAATCAAGTAAAAAAATTTAAAAACTTATTTGATACCCATCCTGCGCTAAAAAAAAATAATGTCTAGTTTGATGAAAAGAAGGACCAGGGGAGACATGATAGCAGTCTTCCAATATCTCAGGGGTTGCCACAAAGAAGAGGGAGTCAAGCTACTCTCCAAAGCACCTGAGGGCAGGACAAGAAGCAATGGGTGGAAACTAATCAAGGAGAGAAGCAACTTAGAACTACAGAGAAATTTCCTGACGGTTAGCACAATGAATCAGTGGAACAGCTTGCCTCCAGAAGTTGTGAATGCTTCAACACTGGAAGTTTTTAAGAAGATGTTGGATAACCATTTGTCTGAAGTGGTGTACGATTTCCTGCCTAAGCAGGGGTTGGACTAGAAGACCTCCCAGCTCCCTTCCAACTTTGTTATTCTATTCTAGTCTAGTCTAGTCCATTCCATTCCATTCCATTCCATTCCTATCCTATCCTATCCTATTCTATCCTACTGTACTCTACTCTACTCTATTCTATTTCTGTTCTGTTCTATTTTACTCTACTCTATTTTAAATGCATGGAGTCAGCGAAACAGGTTAAGACATTGCCTTTAAAAAGAAAATGCAGCATTACTCTAAATCCCTTCCTCCTTTGAGGCAGTTGCAGCTTTGAAAACTTTGGGTATGGTCCCTGGCTCTTATTTCCTCAAAAGTTATGTCATTGCCATCCATAAAGTGGGAAATAACTATTTAAGCTGCAATTAATTAAAATGGAATCATAGGCTTCCCACCCCCATCCAATACTTTGACTGCAGAGACCCCTTTTCTGACAGACTCTTGGCCTCACAAAAGTTTTGCACTCCTGTTTTAGACAGAGGAAGTGCAAAAGCAAAAAAAAAAGGACACAGGAGAAAATCACAGGTGTGTCACACGCGTGCAAAGCCAAGCCATAAATAGTGAATTACATAGCTGGATGTAAGCCAGTGGAGATGAATGAGCATCAATCAGATCGATAACAAAATATACATTTAAAGGTAATTCTTTGGGATGGATATCACAGAATAGAATCTAGAAGATAGGCAGCAGGTACATTGTTAATGCCTTCAATAAAAGCTGGAGAAAGCATGCTATTAAGAGGTTGGCCATAAGGGTGTTTAATTTTTTTTTTTTAAGTACAATGGTGTATTGCTCATTAGTGGCTTTCTAAAATTAACTCCATTACCGTGTTTGCTTTCATTGCAAACTTCCTATTTAATTCCAATTACTATTCAACTGCAAAGGTAGGCACCTGAGCTGAGATACCAGAGGGTCTAACCGACATAAAGTGAATGTAGCTGAAAGCAGCAGATGCCACTTCTAAATATTGCCTCACAGGAGACCTAAATGCCTCCTTCGGATGATTTTCCGGGCCTCTTTCATCCAGAGTTTTCAGTTATTTGATAAAATACTGGGACTGTTTTGCTTGTCATAGCAGAAGACGTAAACCAGGAGATGATGCTTCGAAGGACGATTTGACCTTCTAATTTCTCCAGGCTTTCTTAGCAGTTTGGGATTTCATCAACCTGCCTGGAATATTTGAGGGGATTGGTCTATAATTTTGCAATGGTTCTGGTCCTTCTTTTTGACTCCCCTTCAGATAAAAGCATTCAGACATGCTGTCCAATCCCTAGACCGGGGGTGTCAAACTCGATTTCATTGAGGGTCGCATCACAGTTGTGTCTGACTGGGGGTGTGGTCATGGTGGGCATGTGGGGGGCATCTGTGTGGCCAAGTGCTAAGGCAGGACTTCCCTGAGACCCTCACTCACTCTCATTATAATCTCTTTCCTTCCTTCCTTCCTTCCTTCCTTCCTTCCTACCTACGCTAACACTAACACTAACACTAACACTAACACTAACACTAACACTAATCCTTCCTTCCTTCCTTCCTTCCTTCCTTCCTTCCTTCCTATGCTAACACTAACAACTAACGCTAACGCTAACCCTTCCTTCCTTCCATCCTTCCCCTTCCTTCCTTTTCTTCTTTTTCCTTCCTTACTCTCTTCCCATCTTCCCTTCTTTTTCTGTCTTTCCGCTTTCCCTTTCTCCTTTCCTGTCCCTTCTTGCATGTTCAAATGCAAAAGGTTGAAACATTTCTCCTCCTGTTTTGTTTTCAGTTTATTCTGCTAGCCCTCTGTCAGCGAAAATGGAGCCCACACCCTGTTTTCGGCTGGGATGGCCTCCTGCAGCCCTCTGCCAGCCAAAACGGAGCTCCGTTTTGCCTGGTAGAGGCACCGCAGGCTGGTCCTTTGCTGTTTCCAGGCCAGCCCTGAAGGCCGGATCTAAGCACCTTGTTGGCCAGATCCGACCCCTGGGCCTTGAGTTTGACACCCCTGCCCTGGACCATTGCTATATTGTGTCCCTCAAGAAAGGAAAGTTGGGGCTGAATCCCTATAAAGATTTGGGAGATGCATCGCTCTTAGGTGATGATATGTGTCTGGATGATTAATAGTGGATTGGATTGGATTGGATAAATTTAATAAACCATAAAATTTAAATTTTAATAAATTTAATTTAATAAACCATTGGATTTATTGGATTTATATGCCGCCCTTCTCCCAAAGGACTCAGGGCGGCGTACGACGTAAGAAACACATAGTAGAAAAGTTAAAAAGAGATTAAATAAAGAATTCAATACAATACAATACAATACAATACAATACAATACAATACAATACAATAGCAGAGTTGGAAGGGACCTTGGAGGTCTTCTAGTCCAACCCCCTGGGTGGGCAGGAACCCTATACCATTTCAGACAAATGGCTATCTAACATCTTTTTAAAGGCTTCCAGGGTTGGGGCATTCACAACTTCCGGAGGCAAGCTGTTCCAGAGGTTAATTGTTCTTACTGTCAGGAAATTTCTCCTTAGTTCTAAGTTGCTTCTCTCCTTGATTCAATCAGCAATACATTAATTAACACTTTATACATTGTGATATAAAATAAATTAAATTTGGAATTAAAATTAATCAGTTACTTTGTTCCGGCCAGGCCGGCTTGCTGAAAGAGCCAGCTTTTTAGGGCACGCCGGAAGGAAGGGAGGTCGGGAATTATGCGAAGCTCCAGGGGCAGCTCATTCCAAAGGGAAGGCGCACCCACAGAGAAGGCTCTCCCCCCTGGGGGTCACCAACCAACACTGTCTGGCCGACGGCACCCTGAGGAGGCCAGCTCTGTAGGATCGTACTGGACGGTGGGAGGCTACTGGTGGCAGTAGGTGGTCTCGCTATAATAGGTGGTCTGCTAATGCTATAATACCAAAGTTATTATCTAAACAATCTTGGCCAATGTAGCTTTGAGGATGTTCTTAGAGTGCTTCTCCGGCCACATCCTCTCCAGCAAGACGAGGCACCAAGAGTGCTCTTGAGGAAATATCATACCAAGTCTTTGGATTCCCCTCCTTTGTCTGGTCTAACCAGCTGAATACGTTCCAACGTGTTTTGAAAAATGTCCTAGTTTTCATCTAATAGGCAATTTCCTCCCTTCTCCTGCACAATTTGCAGAACAAGCACACACACACGCACATACACAAAATGCTATTATGTACCAGCTGCAATTTGCTCTCATTAGAAAGTGGAAGAGACAGTTTCTTCCTCCTCTTCTTCTCCTCCTCAGACCTAGGATACGTAGAGATAGAGATGAGAGTCTATGGTACTTGTATTTCTCCAGGAGGAGGAAGATTAGCAGAATCTGGGTGTTTCTAAGAAAGATAAGAAAAGAAAAAAATCCAGCTTGCAATTTTCCAAACTGAATTCAAACTCAAAGAAACATACGTTGTGTGCAGGGGTGAAATGCTACCGGTTCGGGCTGGTTCGCAGAACCGGTAGTAAAAAATATTTTAAAAAGTTTTTTTTTAAAGTTCTGACAATCACACAGGTGATCTGAACTTTTTTTTAAAAGGTTTTACGCATTTTTTTTATTACAGATTTTCCAGAAACAGGGGGTGGCACCCATGCCATAGGTTCGCCACCACGGCCCTAGAGCTCAGTAAAACAGGCAACCTCCAAAGACAATGAAATAGTGTCCAAATTGCACCAAGGAGAGGAAAGGAGCCTAACCAGGAGTGAGATTCCTTTTTTGCTCCCAGCAGCCTTCCCTGAGTCCTGAGTGAGTGAGGGTGTTGAGAAAGAAAGAAAGAAAGAAAGAAAGAAAGAAAGAAAGAAAGAAAGAAAGAAGGAAGGAAGGAAGGAAGGAAGGAAGGAAGGAAGGAAGGAAGGAAGGAAGGAAGGAAGGAAGGAAGGAAGGAAGGGGAGGGGGGAGGGAGGCAGGAAAGAAAGAAAGAAAGAAAGAAAGAAAGAAAGAGAAAGAAAAAAGAAAGAAAGAGAAAAAGAAAGAAAAAAGAAAGAAAGAAAGAAAGAAAGAAATAAAAGGGAGGGAGGGAGGGAGGCAGGGAGGGAGACAGGAAACAAAGAAAGAGAGAAAGAGAGAGAGAGAGAGAGGAAGGAAGAAAGGAAGGAAGGAAGGATGGGGAGAGAGGGAGGCCGGAAAGAAAGAAAGAGAAAAAGAAAGAAAAAAGAAAGAAAGAAAGAAAAAGGAGGGAGGGAGGCAGGAAAGAAAGAAAGAGAAAGGAAGGAAGGAAGGAAGGAAGGAAGGAAGGAAGGAAGGAAGGAAGGAAAAGAAAAAGAGAAAGAAAGAAAGAAAAGAAAAAGAGAGGGAGGGAGGGAGGGTGGGTGGGAAAAAAGGAGAGGGAGGGAGGACTACAAACCTGGCACTAGACGCAGCTTCAGAGGATAATCCAGGGCTGGAAGGGACCTGGAGGTCATCTAGTCCAACCCTGCTCCAGCAGGACATTGTTCAAGTGAGTTTCAGTCTTTTGATCTCCCAGTTACATGACTACATAGCCACGCCCACCCAGTCACATGACACCCCCCCAAGCCACACCTACCAAGCCATGCCCACAGGACCAGTAGTAAAAAAAAAAATAGATTTCACCGCTGGTTGTGTGTCCTTCACAAAGACTTCATTAATCTGCCTGGAAGGGACTGTTCTCAAGAGCCTCCCTGATAATCGCGGAGGCTACAAAGCCTTTTGCAAAACAACCGAGGCGGGCTTGGCTTGAGTTAAAAACCAACCCACAGAAGGTGCCAAAAGATGTGCTTTCTTTCCACCGCAAAATGAATTAGCATCACAATGGGCCAGACTCTAGATCGGTAGCTAAGCCTTTTTGCTACTCCTGGTAAAGAGTCCTTGAAAATTAAGGAGACTTAAGACTCCGAGAAACAGCGCCCCTTGTTCTAAAAGAGGTGAACGAAGAAGGAGGATGCCAGCTGCAAGATTTTGCATCACTGAAAAGGTGGGCGGAGGGGGGGGTGCATTGGGAGAGGTGATGGCCACAGAGGGAGAAGCTGTTGCCATCATGGACTACGGTGGAGCCACAGTTTCCCAGGAAAGAGAGAGCGCATCCCAGAAAGGGAGGGCAGATAAGAGGCAGCACAGCCTCTGGAACCGGATAGGGGGGACAGGGCAAGAGAGAAAGAATAGCCAGTCCCAGGGTGCATCCACAAGCTACGAGTAATAGGGGTTTAATTGGGCAGGTTTCTGTCTAGACCAGGGGTGTCAAACTCAAGGCCGGACCACAGAGTGCTTAAATGGGGCATGCAGGGCCGGACTGGAAATATCAAAGAACCAGCCCGGGGTGACTCCAATGGCTAAATGGGCTGCGTGAATCCCCCCCATCCCCTGGGTGCCTCGTTTTCATCCTCCATGACCTCCTGCAACACTCTGCCGGCTGAAAAACAGGCCAAAAATGGGCCCCAAAATGGCCAGCAGTGCTACAGCATGCCACGGAGGATGAAAATGAGGCACAGAGGGCCCCACACGGATGCCCACTCCCCATTTTGACTGGCAGGGTTCTGCAGGAGGCATCTCTCCTGCTGCTGTCGCCCTTCGCTGCCACTCTCCTGCCGGCCCACAGAGGAAAACTACAATGCTGATCTGGCCCTCAAAGAAATCCAGTTTGACACCCCACGTCTATACAAAACAGAGATATGTCTCAGCACTTTAGGCACCGGGCAAGAAAGCGCAAATCCGTGAGTTCAAGTCCTGCTTTAGCCATAAAAGCTAACGGAGCAACCTTGGCCCAATCACCAGGAGAATGTGAGTTCTAGTCCCGCTTTAGGCATGAAGGCCACCTGGGGGACTTTGGACTGGTCATTCTCAGCTCAGCTTACCCCAGAGGGTCGTCGTGGTGGGCAAAATAGATGTGTTCGCCACCTAATCTTGAGTTATTTGCGAAAATAATAAAGGCAGGATATAAAAAAAGAAAAGAAGAAAAGAAAAGAAAATATGAAAGAGAGAGAGAGAGAGAAAGAAAGAAAGAATGAAAGAAAAGAAAGTAAGGAAAAAGGAAGGAAGAAAAGAAGGAAAGAGAAAGAAAGAAGGAAAAGAGAAAGAGAGAAAGGAAGGAAGGAAGAGAAAGGAAAGGAAGGAAGAAAAAAGAAAGGAAGGAAGGAAGGAAGGAAGGAAGGAAGGAAGGATGCAAGATGCAAGGAAACAAGCAAAGAGAAAGCAAGAAAGGAACGAAGGGAAAGGAAAGGAAGGAAGGAAGGATGGAAAAAGGAAGGAAGAAGGAAGGAAAGAAAGAAGGAAGAAAAAAGAAAGAAAGAAAGAGAAGGAAGGAAGGAAGAAAAAGAAAGAAAGAAAGAAAGAAAGAAAGAAAGAAAGAAAGAAAGAAAGAAAGAAAGAAAGAAAGAAAGAAAGAATTGAACTCTGAGTGAATTGCTCTTTATCATCCCCGGTCTCAGCCTGCCAGAAATAGACTCCAACCTGGCTGTAATCCAGAATAATTTCTTTCTTGGCAGCCTGCATTCTACTGAACTTGAAGCCTCTCCTAAAAACCTCACATTTTGCAAGTGACCCATCAGATTCACTTCTCCCCCCACCTTTCTCTCTCTCACACACATTAATGAGGCAGCACCCACTGCTGAACCTCCTGGCCCCTTGGAACAGGGTCTCTTGAAGATACGGATTGCTCCCATCCTCAGCTCTTTTCGAAAACAGGACTTCCTCCCACATCTGAGTCTAGAGTGGTCACCGAACCCCAGCAATCCTTGCTGTGGTTTTGAACATGTGGCGTGTGGTTCTTTCCCTGAATACGAAGGGTTCTTTTCTCTACTGTCCCTTTTTCTTGAGGTGCAAGCCCCCTCCCATCCCCTAGAGCAGAAGTCCCCAACCTTTGCAACTTTAAGTCTGAAGGAATTCAGCTCCCAGACTTCTCCAGCCAGCTTTGCTGGCTGGAGAAGTCTGGGAGCTGAAGTCCTTCAGACTTAAAGTTGCAAAGGTTGGGGACCCCTGCCCTAGAGCAGTGATGGCGAACCTTTTTTGGCTCACTTTGCTGGCTGGAGAAGTCTGGGAGCTGAAGTCCTTCAGACCTAAAGTTGCAAAGGTTGGGGACCCCTGCCCTAGAGCAATGATGGCGAACCTTTTTTGGCTCGCGTGCCAAAAGCGGGGGGAGCGCAGGGGGGTTGTGGGTGGGCGTGCCACACCCATAATGCTATGTGCACGACCCCCTGCTTTTCGTACGCTTTTTTCACCCTCCCCAGCCTACAGAGGCTTTCTAGGAGCCTGGGGAGGGTGAAAACAGCCTCCCCTCCCCACCTCCAGAGGCTTCCCTGAAGCCTCCAGAGGGCGAAAAACAGCCTCAAAAGAAGGCCTACATCAGCTGGCCAGAGCTCACATGCGTGCTGGAGCTGACAGGGCAACGCCTCGCGTGCCCTCAGAAATGGCTTCGGGTGCCACCTGTGGCACCCGTGCCATAGGTTCGCCACCACGGCCCTCGAGCTCAGTAAAACAGGCAACCCCCAAAGACAATGAAATAGGGTCCAAATTGCACCAAGGAGAGGAAAGAAGCCTAACCAGGAGTGAGATTCAGCCGGTTTGGACCAGTTTGGGCGAACCGGATGCTAATTTTGCATCCAGTTCACCGAACCGGTAGTTGGAAGGAGTGGCTGGCCCTGCCCAACTCGCACCCGCCTCTCTCAGGAGTCTCCACACGGCCCATTCATGATGCCAAGGAAGGGCCTACATGGAGGCTCTGGGAGGGTGAAAAATGAGCCTCCCGGAAGTTACGAGTTCTGTTACGGGGCTGTTTCCAGCCTCCGGATAGCCTCCAGAGCCATGAGGAGGCTGTTTTCACCCTCCCAGAGGCTCAAGGAAAGCCGCCAAAGCCTGGAGAGGGCGAAAACGCTCCCTCCATGGTACAGAAGGCCATGTTGGCCACCCCCCCACCCCATGGCCATGCCCGCCCAGCAACCGGGCAGCAAACTGGTTGCTAAAAATTTTCAATCCAACCCAGGAGCCTAACCCAGACCCTAAATGGCACAAGAGGAGCAGTGTGAGCCTCCGCTTTGTTGCTTGCTTCAGCTGCCATTGAAACGGAGAAGGAAGGGGCTTTGGTAATTGGGAATGGGACTGTATGGTGCAGGAGGGAGATTTGGAGAAGGGAGTAAGTTCTCACCATCTACTTCGCATACCGCTGGCTGGGGCCGTGCGGTCGCCAAGGCCAGTGGTCTTGCATGCCATCCTGATGATGCTCCTGGAGATGCAACCCACATGACACCTAAGTGTTGAGTCCTCAAGCCTACGTCCCAGACAACTCGTCTGGTAACCTGTGAGTCACCGCATTCCGGAGCTGAGCCAGCAGCTGCAGTGATTAACAGAGACAAGCTGTCTGGAATCTGCCCGGGAAAATACTTACAATGTTGCAATTGCTTGTCAGCAGTTCCTGCTTAAGTAAATCTATATAAGAGGCTCCTGACAAGGAACCTTGCCAGTTGAATCTTGTGTGTGTTGTAAATAGTGTGAATAAACGTTCCTGTTGTTTTGACCATGCCTGAGTCGGAATCCTTTGTCTGATCTAACACTAAGGGGGTTGCGCATTGGACATTGGGGTGGGGGTTGTTGGGAAAAGGGGGTTGGACACGTATTGATATGTATGATTTTGCGCGCTTGAGTCTCAGACCTTGCTTTACCTCGCTGCTATCTTTTCATAACCAGTAAAAAGTACTCTTAATCCTTACAAATGGAGTTGAGTGGATTCTTTCTTGGTTATCGTTAGAGGCAGACCTGACAAGCATTGTCTGCACATCAGGACCACAGGAGGGGCTACTAGAAAATTCAGAGAACTTGCCACAATTTTGGTTCAGCGCACACATCCCCTAGATTAACACACTAAAATCCTCCCGTGGTTCTTTTGGGTTGCTCCAAAGGATTCTGTTCGAAATTTTGCAAAATGACTGCAGCGTGCATAGCGCATGGAGGACGGGGTTGCTGGTGCATCATGAGAAGAGGGGATAAACAACGTGACGGAATTTGGAGGGGCTTGAATGCCCCGATCTGATGCTCCTTTCCGTTTCTCTCTCCTGCATCCCTTCACAGATACGCCATTTTATTTTCCCTACAGCAAATGTTAATTATACATGAAGGTTTGCCACAGCAGAAGGGATTATAATTAATTTATATTTGAACTATAATAGATTTCACTACAAACGGCATTTCATTCCATCAAAGAGTATTATGACTGTTACTTTGCTGCCAACTATTTACATAAGCCAACCACAAAATGTCCTCTCCATTAATCCTGCAGTGTGGAAGAACACTAGGCAATGCAGTCCATGTAGGGGAAGGAAGGAAGGAAGGAAGGAAGGAAGGAAGGAAGGAAGGAAGGAAGGAAGGAAGGAAGGAAAAATGAGAGGAAGGAAGGAAGGAAAATGAGTGGAAGGAAAAATGAGATGAAGGAAGGAAAAATGAGAGGAAGGAGGGAAGGAAGGATAGAGAGGAAGGAAAAATGAGGGGAAGCAAGAAAATATGAGAGGAAGGAAGGAAGGAAGGAATGAAGAAAGGAAGAAAAATGAGAGGAAGGAAAATGTGAGGAAGGAAGGAAGGAAAAATGAGTGGAAGGAAGGAAGGAAGGAAAAATGAGTGGAAGGAAGGAAAATGAGAGGAAGGAAGGAAGAATAAGAGGAAGGAAAAATGTGAGGAGGAAGGAAGGAAGAAAGGAAGGAAGGAAGGAAGGAAGGACAAATGAGAGGGCCAGGCCAGCAGGCGACGGAGGGAAGCGGAAGGATCCGTGAGGGGGGGGGAAACACGAGTCGTTCCGACGGAGGGCATTCCCATTCAGAAGGTCGTGGGGAGAGGCAGGTCCGAGGGGAGGCAAGTTCCATCCTCCCGGTTGGAACACGTGGCCGTTGGTTACAAACGGTCAGGTGTCACAACCCCCGCAGGCTAGGTGGTCAGGGAATACAGAGCCAGGGTCTGAGGCTGATGTTTTGCAACGCCAGGTCCGTTGTCAACAAAGCCCCCCTCATCCATGACTTTGTGTCAGAGGGGGAGCCGGACCTGGCAGGAATAGCGGAGACCTGGTTGGGCCACGAGGGTGGACTCCCCCTCGTTGAAATGTGCCCACCAGGCTACCGCGCTTTTCATCAGCCCCGGGCCCTAGGCAGGGGTGGTGGGGTAGCGGTCATTGTAAAGGAAGGTCTTGAGCCGAGAGAGACCATTGTGCCACAGACCACCGGTTGTGAGTCCCTCTGCGTGAAGTGGGGCCTAGGGAGGCAGTTGGGCTTGCTGGTTGTATACCTGGCTCCTCGCTATGTAGCAGCAGCCCTGCCCGAGCTCCTTGAGGTGATCGCTACGGTGGCAGTCGAGACCCCCAGACTTTTAGTCATGGGGGACTTTAATCTGCCATCGGTGGGCGAATCATCCGGGGTAGCTCGGGAATTCATGGCTTCCATGACGGCCATGGACCTGACCCAAGTAATTCAAGGCCCCACCCACGATGGTGGACATACACCGGATCTCATCTTTGTCTCTGGCCAATGGAAGAGTGATCTGGGTATAGGGAATATAGTCATCACGCCCTTGTCATGGTCAGACCACTCACTTCTCCGGCTCGACTTTCCAACCGCTACTCCCCACCGCGGGGAGGCGGAGCCAGAGTCACCAATCTGGTTCCGCCCCAGGCGCCTTATGGACCCTGATGGGTTCCAGACGGTGCTTGGGCCACTTCCTGTACCCCTGACCCGCGCCCCGATGGAGGACCTCGTGGCCGCATGGAATACTGCGGCCACGGGAGCCTTGGATCGGGTCGCGCCCTTGCGGCCTCTCTTGCGGCGGCGAACCACCTGGCCCCCTGGTTTACCGAGGAGCTGAGGGGGATGAAAAGCCACAAGACATGCCTAGAGAGAAGATGGAGGTCTACCCGATCTGAATCTGACCGGACACAGGTAAGAGCCCATTTACGGACTTACATTGTGGCGCTGAGAGTGGCCAAACGCCATCATTGTGCTACTCTCATAGCATCCGCAGACAACCGCCCTGCCGCCCTGTTTAGGGTGACCCGCTCCCTCCTTCAACAGAGGGTGCGGGAAGCCCCGCTACAGGGTAGAGCAGAGGAATTTGTGATTTTTCTGCAGGAGAAAATCGCTCAGATACAGAACGAGCTAACCCCCATTGATGGCCCAGTGGGATGCCGCGAGGCAGATCTTGTCTGGGAGGAGTTTGACTCCGTTTCTTCCGAGGATATGGACAGGTTACGTGGGCGACTGCGAGCCACCACATGTTTATTGGACCCGTGTCCCTCCTGGCTTGTACTGGCATCCTGGGAGGTGACACGAGGCTGGCTCCAAGAGGTTGTCAACGCATCCTTAAGTGAGGGTTCCTTGCCTGCTTCCCTAAAAGAGGCTATGGTGAGGCCCCTCCTTAAGAAGCCCTCTTTGGATCCAGCTCTTTTAAACAACTATCGTCCCGTCTCCAACCTTCCCTTTTTGGCGAAGGTTGTTGAGAGTGTGGTGGCACAACAGTTTCCCCGTCACCTGGAGGAAGTTGATTATCTAGACCCGCGCCAGTCCGGCTTTCGGCCCGGGCATAGCACCGAGACGGCATTGGTCGCGTTGGTGGATGATCTCTGGAGGGCCAGAGATGGGGGTTGCTCCTCCATCCTGGTCCTATTAGACCTCTCGGCGGCTTTCGATACCATCGACCATGGTATCCTATTGCATCGGCTGGGGGGGTTGGGGGTGGGAGGCACCGTTTTACGGTGGTTCTCCTCCTACCTCTCTGGCCGATCGCAATTTGTGTTGGCAGGGGAGCAGAGGTCGACCTCGAGACCCCTCACTTGTGGGGTGCCTCAGGGGTCGGTCCTCTCGCCTCTCCTGTTCAACACATATATGAAGCCGCTGGGTGAGATCATCCGTGGTTTTGGGGTAGAGTACCATCTTTACGCTGATGATACTCAGCTGTATATATCTACCCCAAACCACCCCAACGATGCCGTAGCGGTGATGTGCCAGTGCCTGGAAGCCGTGCGGATCTGGATGGGAAGTAACGGACTCAGACTCAACCCGACCAAGACCGAGTGGCTGTGGTTTCCGGCTGCCCGATTCAACCAGCTAACTCCATCGCTGGCCATAGGGGGCGAACATCTTGCCCCTGTGGATGGGGTGCGCAATTTGGGTGTCCTCCTGGATGCCCGGCTGTCCATGGAAGATCAAGTGACAGCCGTGGCCAGGAGGGCATTTTACCAGGTTCGCCTGGTTCGCCAATTGCGCCCCCTATTGGATCGGGACGCCCTTCGCACAGTCACTCATGCTCTCGTGACATCCCGACTGGACTATTGTAACTCTCTCTACATGGGGCTCCCCTTGAGGTGCACCCGGAGACTTCAGTTAGTCCAGAATGCAGCCGCGCGAGCAATTATGGGTGTTTCTAGATTCACCCACGTAACACCGCTCTTGCGCGAGCTGCACTGGCTGCCTGTCGTCTTCCGGTTGCGCTTCAAGGTGCTAGTTGTCATCTTCAAAGCGCTCCATGGCTCGGGACCTAGCTACCTGCGGGATCGGATCCTGCCCCATACATCCTCACGGCCGATTCGCTCGCACAGAGAGGGACCTCTCCGGGTGCCGTCCACTAGACTTTGTCAGCGGGCGACGCCCAGGGGAAGGGCCTTCTCTGTGGCGGGCCCAGCCCTCTGGAACGACCTTCCCCCCGATATTAGAACTACCACGGACCTCCGCTCCTTCCGTCTGAAACTAAAAACACATCTTTTTCGCTTGGCCGGCCTAGGATAGTCTCTTCTGATTGTTTAGGGATTTTTAGTAAATATTTGGGAATTTTAGCGCAGGGTTTTTGTTTAATATGCCTTTTAGTCAGTATTTATGTATGTTTATTGTTCTAAATTTTGTATTTTTTCTAACTTTTTTAATTCCCTGTGCCCCGCCTTGAGTCCCTTCGGGGAGAGAGAGCGGGTTATAAATAAAAATTATTATTATTATTATTAGGGAGGGAGGGAAGGAAGGAAGGACAAATGAGGGGAGGGAGGGAGGGAGGGAGGGAGGGAAGGAAGGAAGGAAGGAAGGAAGGAAGGAAAAATGAGAGGAAGGAAGGAAAAATGAGAGGAAGGGAGGAAGGAAGGACAGTTCTGAATTACAGATCTGAGTTATGTGAAATTTATTGAACTTAGGTCTGTGAAGAAACTCGTAATGCATGGAAGAAAACTAAATCAAAATTTTTAAAAAGAAGAAAGGGAGAGTATAAATTAACATTTACAAGACTACTACCAAACTAAGTTAGCCATTTTTAGGAGAAGGGTCCTTTTTTAGGAGAAGGGCAGGGTATAAATTTAATAAAATAAATAAATATAATTTTGTACTCATGGATTTCTCATCTGAAATGTGAAAGGTATTTTCAGGCACAATCTGCATTCCTATCTATCCCATACTCTCCATATGGCATATCTGAAAAAAGGATTTTTAAAAAAACCACACCCTACATTCACCTTAGCTTTGTCACTACCTAAATATCCATGCCACCCAAATCTCAAGTCATGGTCTTCTAGCTCCCAATGCCTTCGATTTCTCAGCAATGTCTCCTCTTTCATCCAAACAAAACGGCAAGCTTCCAACTATCATTTCAAAAACTATTGCAATTTAACTTTTCTCACCCTTCTCTTCCTTTCTCTTCCGTGTGCCAAATAACCCAGTCATCTCTTCAAAAGTTTGCAGGGAGAACATCTGTTACCAAGGCAGCACTTTCAAGTAGAAATGTAGAAATGCTTCATTTATAGGAAGAGTAGAGCAAGCTTGAACTTTTAGACCTATGAAGGGACAGCGTGGGTCAACGTCTCCCCATAAGATCATGAAGACCAGTGATTGCACCCATTTCAATTCCGTAGAATACTAGCTGATAACTCAGCGGTGCCTGGATATTTATTTATAGGGGGGACATGTCCAGATCAAACATAATTCCTAATGTTTGATTTTTGCCCTTATCAGAGGGAGGCCCCTTGTGAAGTATTGTGAAGGCATTACTATGGCAACTCCACAGCGAGTGCTGTATAGTAGAAGCCATTTTACGGCAGTACAGTAGAAGCCATTTTACAGCAGTACAATAGACGCCATTTTAAGGCACAACAGGCTGTATCTTAACAGAACACACACCCCGAGGGGTGTTAGGGGTGTCTTACCCCCACAGTATTTATGTCCAGAGAGTAAGTCATCTGTGAACCAAATTTGATTGAAACTGCTCGAGGCTTTCCAGAGTTTGCTGGAGCGCTCGCATGCACGCACACAAATGCAGCCATTTTATATACGTATATATAGATATAGATAGAAGAAGAAGATGGGAAGGAGAATTCATACTTGCCTCAAGGGGAACAAAGCCTCAGTAAGGTCAATGAGATGCTGCCCATGGAAAATTGAGCACCCATGTGAGTCCCAAGGGTGCTTTTCCAAAAGGCAACTGGAGTTTTTATTTCTTTGAAAATGCTTTGCTTCTTCATCCAAGACGCTTCTTCAGTTCTACAGAACTGAACTGAGAAATTGAACTGAAATATGTCTAGTTTAATGAAAAGGAGAACTAAGTGGGACATGATAGCACTGTTCCGATATCTCAGGGGTTGCCACAAAGAAGAGGGAGTCAGGCTATTCTCCAAAGCATCAGAAGGCAGAAGGAGAAGAAGTGGATGGAAACTAATCAAGGAGAGAAGCAGCCTAGAACTAAGGAGAAATTTCCTGACCGTGAGAACAACGAATCAGTAGAATGGCTTGCCTCCAGAAGTTGTGAGTGCTCCAACAATGGAGGTCTTTAAGAAGAGATTGTGCAAATATTTTTGTAAAATGGTATAAGGCCTCCTGCCAGAGCAGGGGGTTGGATTAGAAGACCTCCAAAGTCCTTTCCAACTCTGTTGGAATACTCTGCATTCGTTGTCTTTTGGAAAGCATTGGGACAACAATGACTTGGATGATGTCACCCATGTGAGTGAAGCCCGAGAATCACTGTAGATATGTCCCTACTTAGGAAGGGATTAAAGGCCATTGCTAGACTTTCTCTCTGATTTCCAACTTTTTATGAAGGAGACATCATCAGTCTGGACCTAAAGCCAATCTCCTAGTAGCTTGCAGCCATATCTCCATCGATCACATTTATGGGTTAAAGAGTCAGAAGTCTTAATGCAACCTTTGCTACACTTACAAATCAAGACGACGAAGGAGAAGGAGGAAATTCATCACGCAGGATGAGAATGCGGACAAGCTTGAGGGAGTTGTGAGATTCTGATATTGATTATTTACTCTGGAAGCCCAGGCAAATGGAGAAAGTATTGAAGAAATTTCATTTTTTTCTATCGTTTTTCTAAATTGATAAAAGTGGGAATTAAAAAGTCTGCTTTAAGACAGAAGCAGGAAGGCCTGTAGAAATCTCCTTTGCTACTCAATCTCCTCGTCCTCCTCCTCCTCTTCTTCTTCTTTCTCCTCCCCCTCCTCCTCCTCTTCTTCTTTCTGCCTCTCCTCTTCTTCTTCTTTCCTCCTCTTCCTCCTCCTTCTCCTCCTCCTCCTCTTCTTCTTTCTGGCCCTCCCCTTCTTCTTTTTCTTCTTTCTCCCCCCCTCCTCTGCCTCTTCTTCTTTCTCCTCCTCCTCCTCCTCCTCCTCCTCCTCCTCCTCCTCCTCCTCCTCCCTCGAAACTCCCTCTCCCCTCTCCTTCTACATAAAAAATAATAATCTGTGGACAGCATATTAAACATTTATTGCATTTATATCCTGCGATTTTGACTCAATAAACTTCAAGGTGGCTTCAGATTTAAAAAATCAATAGCAATATTGAGAAGCATATCCACAAAACCAGATAATTAAACACCAGAATATTAAATAAAGAATCTGCTTTTCTCGCTCGCCAAAGCTTAACTTGCTAAAGAAAAGAAAGTTGACTACTTGTCTAAAGCTTTACCGCAGGTCAATAGGCCTCTGCTATTTGAGGTGTGCGTAACATAGTAGAGGGGTCCTCCTTCTACCATAGCTACGGTAGGTGTGGGCTAGACAAACAAGAAATTAGTACGTAGGCAGGAAGAGTAATTTGAAAACAGCTTCTCCTGAGCACTTTTATAAAGTGAAGACCAGAAATTACAAGCATCCCCTTTCAAGGATTATAACCCTCTCTCCAGTTGTTGTGCTAAACTGAGCAGTGGTTAGAGTGCAGTACTGCAGGCTACGTCTGCTGCCTGCCGGCTGCCTGCAATTTGGCAGTTCAAATCTCACCAGGCTCAAGGTTGACTCCGCCTTCCATAGCAATAGCACTTAGATTTATATAGAATTTGGGTCCTCATTCTACCCACCTCAAAAGGATGTCTGAGCCATGGTGGTGCAGTGGTTAGAGTGCAGTACTACAGGCTACTTCTACTGACTGCTGGCTGACTGCAATTTGGCAGTTCAAATCTCACCAGGCTCAAGGTTGACTCCACCTTCCATAGCAATAGCACTTAGATTTATATACAATTTGGGTCCTCATTCTACCCACCTCAAAAGGATGTCTGAGCCACGGTGGTGCAGTGGTTAGAGTGCAGTACTGCAGGCTACTTCTGCTGACTGCCGACTGCCTGCAATTTGGCAGTTCAAATCTCACCAGGCTCAAGGTTGACTTCGCCTTCCATAGCAATAGCACTTAGATTTATATACAATTTGGGTCTTCATTCTACCCACCTCAAAAGGATAATAATAATAATAATAATAACTTTTGCATTTATTAACCGCTCCCTCTCCCCACAGGGACCCGGGATGTCTGAGCCGTGGTGGTGCAGTGGTTAGAGTGCAGTACTGCAGGCTACTTCTACTGACTGCTGGCTGCCTGCAATTTGGCAGTTCAAATCTCACTTTTAAGGTTTATATCTAACTTTGACCCAGCTTTCCATCCTTCTAAGGTGGGTAAAACAAGGACCCAGATTGTTGGGGGCAAAAAGCTGACTCTGTGAACCGCTTAGAGAGTGCTGTAAAAGTGCTGTGAAGCGGTATATAAGTCTAAGTGCTATTGCTATCTTCCCTCCTTCCTTCCTTCCTTCCTTCCTTCATTTTTACCTTCCTCTTTCTCCTTTCCTTCTTTAAGCACTTAGCAATAGCACTTGCGAAGGAAGGAAGGAAGGAAGGAAGGAAGGAAGGAAGGAAGGAAGGAAGGAAGGACCATGGTGATGCAGTGGTTAGAATACACTATTGCAAACTAACTCACTGTCCACTGCCAGCAGTTCAATTCTCACCATCTCAAGGTTGACTCACCGTCTCAAGGTTGATTCAGCCTTCCATCCTTCCGAGGTGGGTAAAATGAGGATCGAGATTGTGGGGAGCAAGTTGCTGACTGTATAAGCCGCTTAGAGAGGGCTGTAAAGCACTGCATATAAGTCTAAGTGCTATTGCTAGTGCTAAACTGGTCTCATGACCATAGCAAGGCCATGAAGTCATGGTGCCAGGTTTTCATTTTAAAAAAATGTGTGTGTGGGGGGGGGGGTTGTTGTTGTTTGTTGGGTATTTCTGCATGGAATCTGGGTAGCACTGGGCATTGTGAAAACTGGCCACAACAAGCTATCGTTATTGCTTGATTTTCCAGGTGAAAACGGTCCTTTTTTTTTTAAATCTACAAGATTTATGCTGCCACAAAGTCTTAAGTATCACCGGTCCCCCACCGCCTGAGTTCACGAAGCATCCCTTCCACTTTTTCACAAAGCCAAAGGATTATTTTAGTGAAATTACCAGAGACGTAGAAACTCTGCCTTTGCAGAAAAAAAACAATTTCACAGAAGACTACACTGAATTAGAACACGAAGCAGAGATACCGATGAGAAAAAGAAGAAGAAGAAAAGAGACCTATTGATGCACCAAGAAGAAGAGATGATTAAATCCGAGTACAAAGAGGATAGACTCCTGCATTGAGTCCCTTGGACCGCAAGGAGATCCAACTGGTCAATCCTAGAGGAGATCAACCCTGACTGCTCTTTAGAAGGCCAGATCCTGAAGAGGAAACTCAAAGACTTTGGCCACCTAATGAGAAGGAAGGACTCACTGGAGAAGAGCCTCATGCTGAGAAAGATTGAAGGCAAAAGAAGAAGGGGGTGACAGAGAAGGAGGTGGCTGGATGGCGTCCCTGAAGAAGTAGATGTGAGGTTAAATGGACTTCAGAGGATGGTAGAAGACAGGAAGGTCTGGAGGAACATTGTCCATGGGGTCATGATGGATCAGACACGACTTTGCAACTAACAACAATACAAAGGGGACTGCCCCCTGAAATATCCATTTTAGTTCCAAAAGGCTGAGGAACCAGGCAGATACAAAGAAAGATGGTTTTGTAGAGTTTCCTTTGTCGGTTTGATTCCCAGCAGGTTTTCAGCTGATTGGATTAGCTCCTGACATGGCGCTTTAGGATCTCTGGGATAGACTATAACACCGTTAAGCAAGGGTCCTGCCATCTACCATGGCCTGAAATCCTGTCCCAGACACAACTTAAAAACACACACACAACAACAAGATCTCTTCATTCAAGTGAAACTCTTGGGCTCTCCCACCTTCTTATGAAAAGTGTCAAAAAGAGAGAAAGAAAAGATAGCAGGGTGTTGGACTAGAAGACCTCCAAGGTCCCTACCGACACTGTTACTCTGCTATCTGCTAATATTGAATTTACTGAACCAGAAAAAATGGAAGTCACTGATTTTCTTCCTTCCTTCCTTCCTTCCTTCCTTCCTTCCTTCCTTCCTTCCTTCCCTTTCCTTCCCTTTCTCTCTCTCTCACTCTTACTCTTCCTTCCTTCCTTTCTCTTTCTCTCTCTCTTCCTTCCCTTCCTTTCTTGTTCTCTCTTTCTCTCTCTCTCTCTTTCTTCCTTCCTTCCTTCCTTTCTCATTCTCTCTTTCTTTCTTTCTTTCTCTTCCTCTCTCTCTTTCTTTCTGCTTTTCCCTTTCCCTTTTTTCCTTATTGTCTTTATTTTCATTTCTATGTTATAGTCAGATTTTTTTTTAAAAAAGAAAAGAAAATTTGCTTTGCTCTGTCTTAGTAAAGTTAGAAATCTGTTGGCGGAGTCCATTTGTGAAGCCATCGTCTTAACTGCTTGTGCATTTGTGGCAACAGAAAGCAAATTGCCATTTTAGCAATGGTGGCCTCTACGGAGTTAAGCCCAAAGCCCCGATGACTTGAAAGCAAGTTGCAAATGGGGAGAAATATATGATATCCAAAGAAGGCATGGATTCCAGCTCAAAATTATATTTAGAAGATGAAATCGAAAACCCAATTGCAGGTGGCAATGTAATATTTAACGGTAACACAGGGAAAGTCTTATTTTGTACAGTCTAGACGGGAATGTGTGTAATTTGTTTCCCACATTGTTTTGTTTCAATATTATGCGGCTTATCAGAGAAACCCACAGTTATTGAATAACGTTTTACATTAAGAATCTCAGAGTCTTATTGAATTCAGGCTGCAGGTGCAGTTCCACGTTGGTGTGTGGGTGCAACGTAGTTAAGATTCAGGTTGGGTTTGCAAAAAAAAAACCCAAAACCACAAATCCACTTCTTTCTGGATTGAGAGCAAAAAAAAAGGGATGGTTTCAATCCCTCTTGATCAAGAATAATGCTGACAATGTGAAAATGGGGTAGGTCAACTGGGAGGAGGGATTATTTACTTATTAACTACCCTGCCTTTATTATTTTTAGAAATAACTCCAGGCGATGAGCATACCTAGCAATCTTCTCTCAGCCCAACCCACCAGAAAGAAGGTGGGTTGGGCTGAGAGAAAGTGATTGGCCCAAAAGTCACACTTCTGGGTTTCATGCCTAAGGCAAAACTAGAACTCACTGTCCCCTGGTGGTTGGATCAAAATCACTCAGATGCCCTTCATGCCTAAAGCAGGACTAGAACTCACTATCTCCTAATGATTGATCCAAAGTCAAGAGGTGACTTTCGTGCCTAAGGCAGGACTAGAATTCACCATCTCCTGGTGATTGGTCCAAAGTCACCTAGCCGACTTTCACGCCTAAGGCAGGACAAGACCTCACTGTCTCCTGATGATTGATCCAAAGTCACCCAGTTGACTTTCACGCATAAAGCAGGACTAGAATTCACTCTCCTGATGATTGATCCAAAGCCATCCAGTTGACTTTCACGCCTAAAGCAGGACTAGAACTCACTATCTCCTAGTGATTGGCCCCAAGTCACCTATCTGACTTTCTTGCCTAAGGCAGAACTAGAACTCTCCATCACCTGGTTATTGATCTAAAGTCACCCAGTTGACTTTCACGCGTAAAGCAGGACTAGAATTCACTCTCCTGATGATTGACCCAAAGCCATCCAGTTGACTTTCTTGCCTAAGGCAGAACTAGAACTCACCATCACCTGGTTATTGATCTAAAGTCACCTAGCCGACTTTCACGCCTAGGGCAGGACTAGACTTCACTGTCTCCTGGTTTCTGGCCCGGTATTTTTAGGGCAGTCAGAAAGGGAGATATTGCCTCTCTCCTCTTAAACTAGATGCTATTCATACTCGTTATATTCCTTTCAAACCTGGTGACTCTGCACTTCTTCTTAATAAAAGAGGCAAAACAGCCCCGCCAGGTCATTTCTGGAAAGAGCAAGAGAAGCTCTCCTGATGATAGGATGGATGTTGGAGAACTGAAATGACTCAGCAGTTCTTTTGCTCCTTCACCCATTTCCGTTCTGCTTAATCCTGAAGAAAACCTCCCACACAACGAGTCACAAAGCATCAGGCAGCAATAAACATCACTGTTTGTCTTTGCAAGGAGCTGCTTTATCAATACAGGTTGATGGCCTGAAGCTTCGACTAATAGGATCTTCTGGGGGGAGGGAAGGGGGAGAAGGGGTGCGGCTTTTACTCTGCAGGCTGGAACGTTTTCTGGAATAAACATGTCTGTTAGGATTCACAGGAGAGAGAGGAGGACAAAACAAGAGAGACAGTTTTCGTAAATAAGGGCTATATAGTTGTCTGGACAGGGGCGCGGTGGCTCAGTGGCTAAAATGCTGAGTTTGTCGATCAGAAAGGTCAGCAGTTTGGCGGTTCGAGTCCCTAACGACGCGTAACGGAGTGAGCGCCTGTTACTTGTCCCAGCTTCTGCCAACCTAGCAGTTCGAAAGCACGTAAGAAATGCAAGTAGAAAAATAGGAACCCCCTTTGGTGGGAGGGCAACAGCTTTCCATGCGCCTTCGTTGTTGTGTCACGCCAGCCACATGACCACGGAGACGTCTCCGGACAGCGCTGGCTCTTCTGCTTTGAAAGGGAGATGAGCACCGCCCCCCTAGAGTCGGGAACGACTAGCACACTTGTGCGAGGGGAACCTTTACCATTAGCTTTACCCTTCGCTTGAACTTCACAGCGGAAGTAGGTTTTGGAAAAAAAAAGTAGGGTAGAGAGGAAGTCACTCAGAAAGATGCTCAAATTCAAGGACGCCTCCTCAGGTTCGTTTTTGCACTTCTTTTAAATAGCACCATTTTGATTGAGTATAATACTCACCATAATGTTAAAGTAAGCTACAGTATTCCCTTGCTAGGTTTTACTAAAAGAGCAGCCTTTTTTGAAAACATGTTTTCTACCTGTCTGATGTGATTACTTATATAACATTTAGAGCAACCACATTTCTGGAGGGAGGCAAAGACTGAAATAATATTAAAATGTTTCCTCTCTCTCTCTTTTTTTTTTAAAGCGAAGTTGCTGGCTTGAATTTCCATAGAGTTTTCTAGCCCAAAGGCTAGATGGTAGAAAGCGCCATTCGCTCCTATAGAGAGGGTCTTTTCCGGGTGCCGTCGGCCGGGCAATGCCGGTTGGCGACCCCCAAGGGAAGGGCCTTCTCCGTGGCGGGCCCAGCCCTTTGGAACGACCTTCCCCCGAACTCCGTACCATCACGGACCTCCGCTTCTTCCGCCAGCGTCTGAAGACGCACTTTTTCCATGAAGCCGGCCTGGCCTAGTCCCCGAGACCATCTTATAAGACTGTGTTTTAAATTGATATAAGGTTTTAATTGGTGGGATTTTTAGTTAAAGTTTTTAGCACAGGGTATTCCAAATTTAATCAGTTTTTATTGTGTTTTCTCTATTTATTGTGTGTCTATTTATTTTATGTATATACTTGTTTTTAATTTCCTGTGCACCGCCCTGAGTCCCTTCGGGGAGATAGGCGCGGTATAAAAGTCAAATAAATTCAAATTCAAATTCTTTTTGGTTGCCATCTAGGTCATCCGTAATCCCAACCTGGTGGGAAACTTCTGTTTCAGGCTGTATGGCGTATAATATCATACTATCCCAGTGAAAATGGTTAACGGATTGAGCAACATGTGTCCTTGCTTCCTGGATGACCTCTGGAGACTCTGGCTAAAAGAATTAATTGGGGAAGATCAGAGGTGGTATTCAGCAGGTTCTGGCCAGTTCTGGAGAACCAGTAGCAAAAATTTTGAGTAGTTCAGAGAACTGGTAAATACCACCTCTGGCTAGCCATGCCCTCATCTATTCTCTTCCTCCCGAGTCCCAGTTGATTGGGAGGGAATGGGGATTTTACAGTAACCTTCCCCTGCCATGCCCACCAAGCCACGCCCACCAAGCCACTCCATGCCCACAGAACCAGTAGTAAAAAAATTTGAATCCAACCACTGGAAGGCATCTCTGACTCATGCCTAAAACATTGGTGGTAGAGAAAGACCTCCTTTTCCTCCTCCCCCCTCTCCTCCTCCTCCACCACCACCTCCACCACCTCCTTCTCCTTTTCTTCTTTTTCTTCTTCTCCTCCTCCTCCTCCTCTTCCTCCTCCTCCCATCCTCCTCTCATCCTCCTCCTTTTCCTTTTCCTACTTCTCCTCCTCTTCTTCTCCTCTTCCTCCTCCTCCCATCCTCCTCTCCTCCTCCTCCTCCTTTTCCTTCTTCTCCTCCTCTTCTTCTTCTCCTCTTCCTCCTCCCGTCCTCCTCTTGTCCTCCTCCTTCTCTCATCTTCCTCCTTCTTTTCCTTTCCCATCTCCTCTCCTCCTCCTCCTCTTCCTTGTCCTCCTCCGCTTCTTCTTCTCCTCTTCCTCCTCCTCCCGTCCTCCTCTCGTCTTCCTCCTCTCATCCTTCCCCTCCTCTTCCTTCTTTTCCTTTTCCTCCTCCTCCTCCTCTTCTTCTCTTCCTCCTCCCCTTGTCCTCTCCTCCTCCCCCTCCTCCTCTCTCAGCAGAACAAAAGGCTGACAATGATTAATCCTACACATGAGAACTTCTTATGTTCCTCTTGATTAAGCGCAGATTTGTGACATGATTTTGTTTTTGTTGCCTAAATAGTTTGAAGTAGCAGGATCAATTGCAACTGTGCTTTTAGAGTCACTTACAGACCCTCTTAGGCTTTGGACTTGTCATACCGCTGCTATATTTTGGACTAAAAATCCACAGGAAGATCAATGCAACATTATAATGATTGGTGTTTTATGAGGCTTCCATATTTCAGTAGAATTTGAAATCTATCAAGACACCAGAAATTATAGATTCTTTGTGCTGGAAAGAAGAGATGTATTACCTAGAAACATTAGCCAGAAAGATTGAAATGAAACACCTGATGTGCTGCCTTTTGGACTGTTGACGTATATTGTCTCTCAACATTTAGATTATGCTCTACTTGGCTATTATTTTTATTTATTTTTTTGACAAAGAGACAACAACGAGAAATTTCACATAGTTTTGGAGCTGTTTTCAATATTCAACCACGCCCCAAAGTGAGAGTTGGTTGAATGAAGCACAGCCTGGCAGTTTACTAGTTAAGATTGGCTGCCAGCTTTTATCCAAATAGCATAAAAATAGAATAGAATAGAATAGAATAGAATAGAATAACAATTGGAATTGGAATTGGAATTGGAATTGGAATTGGAATTGGAATAGAAATAGAATAGAACTCCATTCCATATTTTATATTCTACTGTATTCTATTCCATTCCATTCCATATTTTATTCCATTCCATTCATTCCATTCTAAATTCTATTCTATTCCATTCCATTCTGTTCCATTCCGTATTATATTCCATCCCATTCATTCCATTCTAAATTCTATTCCATTCCATGCTAAGTCAACATGGCCATTGAAGATCAAAATGTTCACACATGCCACTTTCTGATATTTGGGATTTAATCCAAGTCTACATCTCTTTGAATCAATTTCATCGTAAAATAGCAGAGCTCAAATTCTCCCCCCAAAAAAGTTTCATTAAGTTCTTCTTCTACAAAGCAAAGCATTCTTGTAGTGTGACATCTTTTAATCCACTCAGCGAAGCAAGAGCGATCGGGTCACACCGACTTTGCAAATGGCATTGTCGAAAATTAATAACCACAACCTGCATCTCCTGCATTCATTTCCTTGCTGATTATCTTCCTTCTACCTCCACCACCAATGTGGTGCTCAGAATAATATCTTATCTGTTTGATGAAGTGGCGGTGGTCCATAAATCATAGAATCACGTGGTTGCAAAGGGCCATTTAAGCCACGAAGTCTACCCCAACTGCTTAATGTTAGAATTCAAATTAAAGTGTCTTAGGGATGTGGTGGCTCAGTGGCTAAGACACTGAGCTTGTCGATCAGAAGGTCGGCAGTTTGGCGGTTCGATTCCCTAGCACCATGTAATGGAGGGAGCTCCTGTTACTTGTCCCAGCTTCTGCCAATCGAAAGCATGCAAAAATGCAAGTAGATATTGCAAAATCCCCATTCCCTCCCCACTCCACGGAAAGGATACTGCAAAATCTCCATTCCCTCCCCGCTCCAGGGGAAGGATATTGCAAAATCTCCATTCCCTCCCCACTCCAGGGGAAGGATATTGCAAAATCTCCATTCCCTCCCCACTCCAAGGGAAGGATATTGCAAAATCTCCATTCCCTCCCCACTCCACGGAAAGGATACTGCAAAATCTCCATTCCCGCCCCACTCCAGGGGAAGGATATTGCAAAATCTCCATTCCCTCCCCACTCCAGGGGAAGGATATTGCAAAATCTCCATTCCCATTCCACTCCAGGGGAAGGATATTGCAAAATCTCCATTCCCTCCCCACTCCAAGGGAAGGATATTGCAAAATCTCCATTCCCTCCCCACTCCAGGGGAAGGATATTGCAAAATCTCCATTCCCTCACCACTCCAGGGGAAGGATACTGCAAAATCTCCATTCCCTCCCCACTCCAAGGGAAGGATATTGCAAAATCTCCATTCCCTCCCCACTCCAGGGGAAGGATACTGCAAAATCACCATTCCCTCCCCACTCCAGAGGAAGGATATTGCAAAATCTCCATTCCCTCCCCACTCCAGGGGAAGGATATCGAAAAATCTCCATTCCCTCCCCACTCCAGGGGAAGGATATCAAAAAATCTCCATTCCCTCCCCACTCCAGGGGAAGGATATAGAAAAATCCCCATTCCCTCCCCACTCCAGGGGAAGGATATTGCAAAACCCCCATTCCCACCCTACTCCAGGGGAAGGATATTGCAAAATCCCCATTCCCTCCCCACTCCAAGGGAAGGATATTGCAAAATCTCCATTCCCTCCCCACTCCAGGGGAAGGATATTGCAAAATCCCCATTCCCTCCCCACTCCAGGGGAAGGATATTGCAAAATCCCCATTCCCATCCCACTCCAGGGGAAGGATATTGCAAAATCCCCATTCCCACCCTACTCCAGGGGAAGGATATTGCAAAATCCCCATTCCCTCCCCACTCCAAGGGAAGGATATTGCAAAATCCCCATTCCCTCCCCACTCCAGGGGAAGGATATTGCAAAATCTCCATTCCCTCCCCACTCCAGGGGAAGGATATCGCAAAATCTCCATTCCCTCCCCACTCCAGGGGAAGGATATCGCAAAATCTCCATTCCCACCCTACTCCAGGGGAAGGATATTGCAAAATCCCCATTCCCACTCCGGTGCCAGCCAGAGGTGGTATTTGCCAGTTCTCTGAACTACTCAAAAGTTCCGCTATCGGTTCCCCAGAACCTGTCAGGACCTGCTGAATTTCACCCCTGGTGCTATTCCATGTGAAAAACTGCAATTCAAGAATTGTTCAACAGAGCAACCCAAAGATTTCATCCAGGATACAGTGAGATAATGAACGGAAGCCAGGTTCAAAACCACCCAACGTTCAAGGCAGCCATGCTTTCAACCTTGAAAAATCTTTGCCTGCTTGGCAGAGGAGCTTCCCATTAGCTAACCTCGTTCTCATCAACATCTTTCCAGGTCAAAAAATGATTGCATTTGTCTTTATGATTCTCAGGGGGGTGCCTGTATGGATTGCTACATATGGCTGGTTAGATTAAATTGAATTAGATCAGATTAGTTCGACTGGCAGAGACGGAGAGGCAGAGGCAGAGAAGTGGTAAATAGAGATGATTTCTTTATTAGGCTGGCTTGGCGGCAGAAACGTGTACAAAAACGTGCACAGTAGGATGTTCTCACCCAGTTATACACTGATCTGATTTAACTAGTCATTTGCCATATTTGGGGGAAACAGCAGAATGGCTAATGCAGCAGATGAGAAGTTGAGATCCAGTTTTGGTCACCACACTATAAAAAAGATGTGGAGACTCTAGAAAGAGTGCAGAGAAGACTGGAGGCTCAAACATACAATGAACAATTGCAGGAACTGGGCATGGCTAGCGCTCCATGGCTCGGGGCCTAGTTATATGCGAGACCGTCTTCTGCCCCATACATCCCTTCGGCCGATCTGTTCCCACAGAGAGGGCCTTCTCAGGGTGCCGTCGGCCGGGCAATGCCGGTTGGCGACACCCAGGGGAAGGGCCTTCTCTGTGGCGGGCCCTACCCTCTGGAACGACTTGCCCCCCGAATTACGCACCATCTCAGACCTCCACCTCTTCCGCCAGCGTCTTAAAACGCACCTTTTCCAGCAAGCCGGCCTAGCATAACCTACCGTTTTGACTGTTTTAGATAGATTTTAATCTGAGCGGATTTTATACGATTTTAGCACAGGGCATGGATATAATAGCTTTTTAAAATTTTATATTTTGTTATATTTGTATTGTTTTTAAATTTCCTGTGTCCTTTTTTGGAGAAGGTGCGGGGTATAAATTTGAATAAAATGAAATAAATAAAAATAAGAAGACCAGGGGAGACAGGATAGCAGTCTTCCAATATTTGAGAGGCTGCCAAGAGAGGAAAGGGTTAAACTATTTTCCAAAGCACCCAAAGGCCAGACAAGGAATAATGGATGGAATCTGATCAAGGAGAGATTCAACCTGGAAACAAGGAGAAATTTCCTGACAGTGAGAACAACTGACCAATGGAACAGAAGCTGCCTTCGGAGGTTGTGGGAGCTTCATCACTGGAAGCTTTCAAGAAGAGACTGGACTGCCCTTTGTCAGGTGTAGGGTCTCCTTCTTGGGTGGGGGGTTGGACTAGATGACCTATAAGGTCCCTTCCAACTCTGTTAATCTGTTAGAATGGACAGATTTAAAAATGAAGCCAACTGTTCCCAGGACTAGACATCTGAGATACTTCAAGGAAGCTTTGTTTTTGAAACTAGGAGATATTCTTTGGCTCAGATGATTCTTCAGTGCCTCTAAAACAGTGGCTTTTCCCCGGGCACCTGTCTTTCTTGGAATGCATTGTCCAACTGCCCCTGTGGAATGTTTTGGAGAAGTTTTGGAGAAGGGGGATAAAAAATTTTTGGGAAAAACTCTCATAGATACATCCAAGCTTGTTGTGAATTATCCAGGCTTTACAGCACTCCAGGAGAGATGGGCACAAGGAGGGCAGAGAGGATCGGCCAAGAATAGCTCCGGATTGGTTTAACTCAGGGGTCAGCAATCTGTGGCTCTGGGGCCGCATGTGGCTCTTTCATCCCTCTGCTGTGGCTCCCTGTCACCGGTCGGCATCACCATTGATAGGGCTTTCGGTTAGGATAGTTAGAGGTAAAAGGACGCCACACTAGGAGGAAACTCTATGGTGGTGGTGGGGAACCAGACTTCTGGTCAGCAGAGGAAAAAGATGCTGTGCTAGGAGGAGAGTCTATGATGGGGGAATTGGACTTCCGGTCTGCTCTAGAATTGAAGGGGGAGGGGCTTCCGTTTAGGACCTTTGTGGCTCTTTAAGTGTTTAAGGTTGCCGACCCCTGGTTTAACTGTTTGATCAAAGAGGAATGATGGTATTTCTTGGCTACCCAAAAACAAAAGCTTTCCTAGAAGTGCTCCCCAACTATTTGAAGGAGATGTAGAAAACGACTTGCCTTTGGAAAGCAAGGAGAGTTTCCAGACATGCTCGGTGGGGTTGGCATGAAGGGTATCTAAATATGCAAAGCGCTGTGCTGAGTCAGATTAAACACGCTAATCCCCGAGTGGCAATTTTGCTTTGCAGCCTAAGCTGCTTGTCTGCCAGGCGGCTCCTGGCTGCGCTTTTAAGCCAGCTTCAGACATCCCGGTCCAGATTGCAGGGACGGTTGGCGGAGAGCCAGGCTGGCGCTCGATCTGGACTACAGCCACTGCGTGCCACTGATGGGTCATTCCTCTGCTTTTGGCACTTCCCCATCCCTGCAGGGAAGGTGAGCCTGACCACCTGGCACCTGTGTGGGTTAACATTAGCAGAATCTGCTTCTTAAAATTGGAGGTTGTTCCTTCGCCATGAGTATCAAAGGCTTTCCTTTGATTTCCCCAGATGTTCGCACAACATCCCTAACAGGATAATTGAATAACAGAGTCAGAAGGGATCTCTAGAGGTCTTCTTGTCCAACCCCCTGCAAGACACTCTAGTCTATACCGTTTCAGACAAATGACTGTTCAATCTCTTCTTAAAAATCTCCAGTGTTGGAGCACCCACAACTTTTGGAGGCAAGTCCCTTCATTCCCCCTTCACTTCTGCTCCTCCTATTATGTAAGATAAACAGACTCCTCCTCCTCCTGCTGCTGCTGGAACAACCTGCCTCCAGAAGTTGTGAATGCTCCAACACTGGAAATTTTTAACAAGTTGTTGGATAATCATTTGTCTGAAATGGTATAGGGTTTCCTGCCTGAGCAGAGAGTTGGACTAGAAGACGTCCATGGTCTCTTCCAACTTAGTTATTCTATTCTATTCTATTCTATTCTATTCTATTCTACTCTACTCTACTCTACTCTATTCTACATTCCAATGTCTATTCTATTCTATTCTACTCTATTCTACTCTATTCTATTTTATTCTACATTCCAATGTCTATTCTTTTCTATTCTATTATATTCTAAATTGCAATTTCTATTCTATTCTATTCTACATTCCAATGTCTATTCTATTCTACATTCCAATGTCTATTCTATTCTATTCTATTCTACTCTACTCTACTCTATTCTACATTCCAATGTCTATTCTATTCTTCTATTCTACATTCCAATGTCTATTCTATTCTATTCTATTCTACTCTATTCTACTCTATTCTATTTTATTCTACATTCCAATGTCTATTCTATTCTATTTTATTCTACATTCCAATGTCTATTCTTTTCTATTCTATTATATTCTAAATTGCAATTTCCATTCTATTCTATTCTACATTCCAATGTCTATTCTATTCTTCTATTCTACATTCCAATGTCTATTCTTTTCTATTCTATTCTACATTGCAATTTCTATTCTATTCTATTCTATTCTATTCTACATTCCAATGTCTCTTCTATTCTACATTCCAATGTCTATTCTATTCTACATTCCAAAATCTGTTCTATTCTATTCTATTCTATTCCATTCCATTCCATTCCATTCCATTCCATTCCATTCCTCCTCCCTCCTGCCATCATTAAAGCAATATGGATCAGATTCTTCTTCTTCTTCTTTTCATTCCTCGATTCCTCGGTAGGTAGGTCAATGGCAAGGTGGAGATCAAAGAATAGCAATTGCGGCCAGCAGAGAACATAGCTGTCTGGTATCCCAGGATGCAATGACTGTACAGCGTAGACATCAGCTGCTGGAGGGACAGGGCCAAGCCAGGCCTTGCAGCCAATAAAAACTAGGCTGCTACTAGAGCGGAATGACATGCTGAAGACTAACTGCTCTGAAGAGCTGGACGGGGCTCAGATTAAAACACCAGCAGTTTTGAATCGAAGCTGGAAAGCACAGGGTGGATTTGAAATTGGGCTGGGAGGAGGAGGAGGAAGACATGGTTATCTACTGCATACTCAAGAGATGGTCAACCAAGCAGGAAGGGCAAAGATCTGCCCATTGATAGCATCCTTTAACTCAGTTTCCCTAGCAAAGTGCTTTCAGTATCGGGGACTTAACCGGTGGTGGGATTCAACCAGTATAACTTACTTTACTTTATTACTTTATTCATACTTTTATTACACCCTCTCTCCCAAATGGGACTCAGGGCGGTGCACAGGAATAAAAATAAAATATAAACAGACACCAAGTAAGTTTAAAATTAAATTAAATGAATTTGACCCGTGCTAAAACTTAATTTAAAAACCCAGCTAAAAATTCAATAATAAACATAACTATGTCAGGCCGGACACATGGAAGAAGTGTGTTTTAAGTGCTTGATGGAAGAGGCGAAGGTCCGTGATTGTGCGGAGGTCGGGGGGCAGGTCGTTCCAGCCACAGAGAAGGGTCTTCCCCTGGGGGCCGCCAGTCGGCACTGTCCGGTAGACGGCACCCTGAGGAGGCCCACCCTGTGGGAGCGGACAGGCCGGGTGGAAGTATGTGGCAGGAGGCGGTCCTGCAAGTAGCCAGGTCCTATGCCATGGAGCGCTTTAAAGATGGTCACTAAGACCTTGAAGCGCACCCGGAAAGCCACAGACAGCCAGTGCAGCTCGTGCAGGAGAGGTGTTATATGGGAGTATCTAGAGACTCCCAAAATCCCCCACGTGGCCGCATTCTGCACTAATTGAAGCCTCCGGGTGCACCTCAAGGGAAGCCCCATGTAGAGAGCAATACAGTAGTCCAGGCGGGAAGTGACGAGAGCTTGAGCGACTGTATGTAAGGCGCCACGATCTAGAAAGGACAACTGGTTTGCTGAGTGTGCACTTTGCATGCTTCTGGTAGGCCTGTTTTTCACCCTCCCCAGGCTTTGGAGGTTTATCTTGAGCCTTCAGGAGGGCATCAACAGCCTCCCCCAGCCTCCGGAGGCCGGAAACAGGCCCATTTCCAGACTTCCAGGAAGCCTGTTTTTCACCCTTCCAGAGTCTCCACGCACTTGATGCACTTATATGGCATCAAAAACTGGCCATATGGAGTCTTCTGGGAAAAGCGGGGTGGAGTGGACATATTCAGCCAGTCCTTGCAATGACCGGTTCAAGAAACCAGATTAAAGTTAGCATCCAGTTTGCCCAAACCGGTCTCAACCGGCTGAATCCCACCCTTGGATTAAACCATCTGTTGTATCCGTGCTTGTATGCGTATCAACACGGGGAAGAGAGTTATTAAGAGACGGGCCCTCTCTGGAAGAGCCGTTGCTGATTCTTCCCCTGCCCTTCTGCAAGCTTGCATCTTCTGGGTGATGGAAACGTGGTGAATAATGAAGTGTCATGTTTGTCTAATGGATTTATCGCTCATTGTAAATGCAGCTTCATCAACAAAAGTAGGTAAAAATCAATCAAGAGACACAAAAGCAAAAGGCTCGGCTTGGCGCTTATCCACTGCCTCCACGTATTGGATTTTTTTGGATCTCCAAAGAAAGCTCAGAGTGAACATTTTTCTGCCTTTTAACTTTTGGGCAGCTCTTGGCTGGACTTGCGGCGATGAGAAGGTCAACGCTGCTGATCAACGAAACAGTTCTATGCTCATGAGAAGCTTTGAAAAGTCCCATTGGTCTTTTTAAATCTCCCCTTTGGCATTCTTCCTGTGTCCTCAGTGGGAGGACAACAAAAGGGAGAACGGAATGGAATGGAGTGGAATGGAATCAGTGGTGCGATTCAGCCGGTTCTATCTGGTTTGGGCGAACCGGTAACGGTGGCAGTGGGAGGCTCCACCCACCCACCCGGACGTCGTCACCTCCCATTTTTGAGGCTGTGCGCATGTGCATGCTTACATTTGCAAACCGGTAGCAAAGGTAAGTTGATTTCATCCTGGAATGGAGTGGTGTGGAGTGGAGTAGGGTAGGGTAAGGTAGGGTAGAATAGAGTAGAGTAGAGTAGAATAATTTAGAGTAGAATAATGTAGAGTGGAGTGGGGTGGGGGAAGGTTGGTTAAGATAGGGTAGGGTAGGGTAGAATAATTTAGAGTAGAATAATGTAGAGTAGAGTGGGGTGGGGGAAGGTTGGTTAAGATAGGGTAGGGTAGAATAGAGTAGAGTAGAATAATTTAGAGTAGAATAATGTAGAGTGGAGTGGGGTGGGGGAAGGTTGGTTAAGATAGGGTAGGGTAGGGTAGGGTAGAATAGAGTAGAGTAGAATAATTTAGAGTAGAATAATGTAGAGTGGAGTGGGGTGGGGGAAGGTTGGTTAAGATAGGGTAGGGTAGAATAGAGTAGAGTAGAGTAGAATAATTTAGAGTAGAATAATGTAGAGTGGAGTGGGGTGGGGGAAGGTTGATTAAGATAGGGTAGGGTAGGGTAGAATAATTTAGAGTAGAATAATGTAGAGTAGAGTGGGGTGGGGGAAGGTTGGTTAAGATAGGGTAGGGTAGAATAGAGTAGAGTAGAATAATTTAGAGTAGAATAATGTAGAGTGGAGTGGGGTGGGGGAAGGTTGGTTAAGATAGGGTAGGGTAGGGTAGAATAGAGTAGAGTAGAGTAGAATAATTTAGAGTAGAATAATGTAGAGTGGAGTGGGGTGGGGGAAGGTTGATTAAGATAGGGTAGGGTAGAATAATTTAGAGTAGAATAATGTAGAATAGAGTGGGGTGGGGGAAGGTTGGTTAAGATAGGGTAGGGTAGGGTAGGGTAGAATAGAGTAGAGTAGAGTAGAATAATTTAGAGTAGAATAATGTAGAGTGGAGTGGGGTGGGGGAAGGTTGGTTAAGATAGGGTAGGGTAGGGTAGGGTAGGGTAGAATAGAGTAGAGTAGAGTAGAGTAGAATAATTTAGAGTAGAATAATGTGGAGTGGAGTGGAGTGGAGTGGAGTGGAATGGAATGGAATGGAATGGAATGGAATAGAATAGAATAGAATAGAATAGAATAGAATAGAATAGAATAGAATAGAATAGAATAGAATAGAATAGAATAACTATGTAATGGGTCTAGTGATGTTTGTGATGAGACCCCTCACAAGACCCTCATCTATTGTGACCCTCCCATCACAAGTCTTAATGACCACACGAAGCCCTTATAAGCAGAACATCAATGCTGACATTCCCAAAACTCCACTGAAGATATTACCTAGCCTGGTAACAAAATGTTCCAAAACCAACCCACAATTTGGGAGAACGAACCTCCACCCTCAGGCCTTCTGTCTATTTGAGGGAACAAGGCCACTCAATTAGTTGTTTTTTTCCTCTGCACACTAGCAACCAAATGCTCATTTGATATCATTGGCAGTGCGTCCAGACTTTAGCCCAAGAATCTGGTGCCTGTTTCCTTCCAAAAAAGCTGGCAGTTCTTAGATATTTGTAACAAGGAACAAAACAAACGGAATTACCCTCAGTCTTGTTTGCAATGCACTTTGGCTGCTTATTAGTGACTGGCAATTCTCCATGATGTCCTGGTTTGTTAATGGAATGGGATAAGAGGCAATTAAAGTTTATTTTTCAAGAGATGATACTGATTGGCACAAGGAATACTTCCTTGCAGCCTCAAAGTTCTGGAAAGTTACAGGCGTTGCAGAGATAAATTTATTTATTTATTTATTTAATCACATTTATATCCCGCCCTTCTCCACAAGGGACCCAGGGCGGCGCACAGGAATTTAAAAACATACAAGAACAATAAATACAGAATTTAAAAACATATTAAATTATAATCCTATGCTAAAATCCAATTTTAAAATCCCCAATTTAAAACTATCTAAAATAATCCCAACGGGGTTAGGCTAGGCCGGCTTGCTGAAAAAGATGTGTCTTTAGACACTGGCGGAAGATGGTACGCAATTCAGGGGGTAGGTTGTTCCAAAGGGCAGGGCCCGCCACAGAGAAGGCTCTTCCCCTGGGTGTCGCCAGACGGCATTGCCCGGCCGACGGCACCCTGAGAAGGCCCTCTCTGTGGGAGTGATCGGCCGAAGGGATGTATGGGGCAGGAGGCAGTCTCGCATATAACTAGGCCCTGAGGCATGGAGCGCTTTAAAGATGGTCATCAGAACCTTGAAGCGCACCCGAAAGGCACCCGAAAGGCCACAGGAAGCCAGTGCAGCTCACGCAGGATCGGTGTTATATGGGAGCATCTAGAGGCTCCCGTAATCACCCGCGCGGCTGCATTCTGGACTAACTGTAGCTTTCGAGTGCACCTCAAGGGAAGCCCCATGTAGAGAGAAGTGAATGTAGAGAGAAGTGAAATTGGAGAAGTGAATCCTTTTTCATTGTGAAATTCTGTTGCGGCTAAGCGAGCATATGGGAATTCTGCGCAGAGCGGAGATGTTTGCCTTCGCTCACCCAGAAAAACACAAAAGTCAGCTACATTTCTGGTAGCATCTGGCAGAAGTGGAAATGAAAACTAGTCTGGGCCCAACTGTTTACCACTCCTGTTTGAACAATATTTCAACAACCCTGTTTCCCCGATAATAAGACCTGCCCGGATAATAAGCCCAATCGGGCTTTTGAGCGCATCTGCTAAAATAAGACCCCCACCTCAAAAATAAGCCCTCCCTGCAATTTCAATCAAAATTGGTACACAGATGACTTACTCCTTGGAAACAAATACTGGGGGGAGGGAGGGTAAGACAGCCCTAACACCCCTCAGAGTGTGTGTTCTGTTAAGATACAACCTGTTGTGCCTGAAAATGGTTTCTACTGTACTGCCATAAAATGACTTCTACTGTACAACACAGTGGAGCTGCCATGGTAACGGCTTCATAGTACCCCACAAGTACCTCTAGTAAGGGGGAAAATCCAACATTAGAAATTAAGTTTGGTCCAGACATTTCCCACAGTGATGTCCACAGTGATGCCCACCCTGGCCATGCCCCCCACAGCCCTCCCCCAAGGCCAATCATAATCCTGATGCTGCCCTCAATGAAATCGAGTTTGACACCCCTGCTCTAGACAACTTCCTGTAAATATTGAATGTACAGTGATCCCTCGTTTTTCGCGGCTTCATGTTTCGCGGATTCACTGCTTCGCGGCTTTTTAAAAAATACAGAAAAAAATGCATTGGTAGGAGGCAAGCGCCCCCTAGTGCTTGCTTTAAACGATGTCCACCAACTCAAGTTTCCGGTATAGTGTATTGCGAATCCTACTTCGCGGTTTTTCAGTTTTCGCGGAAGGTTCCGGTCCCCATTAACCGCGAAAAACGAGGGATTACTGTAGTTCTGTTTTTCTGGACTCCCACTGGAGAGATAAGAGTTTAAGGCTTCACATCTACCTAAATCAGTAATTTGCAGTGGCGATTTCCAATCCCTTCTGTAGCCCTGAATTGGGGAGATCTCCCTACGCCTCCTCACCCTCCTTTAGCTCATGGTCTTTGAGATCTTTCCAACATTTGAGTGGAGCCCATAAAATGCTGGCATCTCTTATCAACTCTGACGCTTCCTATTGATTCTGGCTGCCCAGCACATTGAATTGAGCATCATGCGCCCAGGTCTTCCAGCCACGTCAAGCTGCCAAATCCGTTGCTCTTCTGGGCCTGGCACTCTATTGATCTTTGAATGTTATGCCATATGAATGATGGATTATCGCATATCAAACTTTGCAGTGTTCATTTAACACTGCTGAATAAAACATTACTCACAGATTAACTGAGCAGTTTTTAAGTGAACAACCATTTTCATCTGTTTTAAATTTTCATGGCTACTTTTTCTGGAGAACAAGTACATGCTTAATAATTGAGAGGCGCGAGGGCTGCTAATCTCGTTGTATTTTAATGAGGCCTCTGCTGCAGCTTGGTCATTTAGGAAAACTCGGGCGTTTTATAAGAATTCGTGGACTCCCTCCCTCCTTTTGTTCTTCTCCAAAATTATTCCTCTTACCCTCGCACCCGCGGAATAAACAGCTTGTGAAACAGCAAAAAAGAAAAAAGGGAAATGACTGTGAGCTCAGAAAATGAAATATTAGATCAGCTGGAAAGTACGGGAAGAAGGGGCTGCTTTATCAAAGACAAGGAGAGAAAATGTCACGCATTCAAACAGCCGCCCGAAACGGCAAGGAAATAAGGGGATCACGTCGAAGATGCTAAAAAGAAGAAGAAAAGGGCCAAGGATGCTGAGAGTCCCTGGATTTTGTACCCTCTCCTGGACCCCACTTCCTGTTCCTGCCCCTGTGTAAGAAATGGATTCTGATTGGTTGTCAGGCTCCCAAGGGCGAGGGGTCTTAGCAAACTTTGTAGGCTGTCCTGAGACCCAAGCCAGTTTGCCGTGCTGGCTGATGTAATCTTCCCAGGTGCCATGTCGTGAGAAGGGTAGAGGGCCAGTCCTACCTTTGTTATGTAGAATAGACTGCTCAGGCCTTAATGCCCTATTGACAAAGGTAGGCGGGGGACAGGGAGCTGCAGGGAGCTACTTTGTCTTTAAAAACATGTTTCTCCCTTTTGTCATCCAGGGAAATATAATATTCTGCCTTTTTAATATTTCCTAGAATATTTCATTCTTTGGAGAGAGGGGTGGCTGCTAACTTCCTTCAATATCATATAGTATTTTTGTTAAATACAGATGGGAAAGCTTACAACTATTTGTAGACCCATTACGTAAGGGGAGGGGAATGTATTAATTTTTGATGTATCTTTCAGCATTCAGACGGTGGATGGGTTTTTTTATATGTAATGTTAGATGTACTTGATATTTGGGGAAGAGGGGTTGTACACATAGGTTTTTTGTTAGTGTTGAAAATTTGCTAGGTTTTTTTTAATTTTTATTTGGTCTTTGGTGATAAAAGAATAAACAACGTGTTTTTTTTAAAGACGGGGGACCATGCAATAGAAAAAATAGTTCTAATTCTATAACACTCCAACAAATATGTTTTAGACCAGGGGTCCCCAACCTATGCAACTTTAAGTCTGAAGGACTTCAGCTCCCAGACTGGCTGGAGAAGTCTGGGAGCTGAAGTCCTTCAGACTTAAAGTTGCAAAGGTTGGAGACCCCTGGCCCAGGCCCTGACACTGACAGCTTTGCTGGCTGGAGAAGTCTGGGAGCTGAAGTCCTTCAGACTTAAAGTTGCAAAGGTTGGGGACCCCTGGCCCAGGCCCTGACACTGACAGCTTTGCTGGCTGGAGAAGTCTGGGAGCTGAAGTCCTTCAGACTTAAAGTTGCAAAGGTTGGGGACCCCTGGCCCAGGCCCTGACACTGACAGCTTTGCTGGCTGGAGAATTCTGGGAGCTGAAGTCCTTCAGACTTAAAGTTGCAAAGGTTGGGGACCCCTGGCCCAGGCCCTGACACTGACAGCTTTGCTGGCTGGAGAAGTCTGGGAGCTGAAGTCCTTCAGACTTAAAGTTGCAAAGGTTGGAGACCCCTGGCCCAGGCCCTGACACTGACAGCTTTGCTGGCTGGAGAACTCTGGGAGCTGAAGTCCTTCAGACTTAAAGTTGCAAAGGTTGGGGACCCCTGGCCCAGGCCCTGACACTGACAGCTTTGCTGGCTGGAGAAGTCTGGGAGCTGAAGTCCTTCAGACTTAAAGTTGCAAAGGTTGGAGACCCCTGGCCCAGGCCCTGACACTGACAGCTTTGCTGGCTGGAGAACTCTGGGAGCTGAAGTCCTTCAGACTTAAAGTTGCAAAGGTTGGGGACCCCTGGCCCAGGCCCTGACACTGACAGCTTTGCTGGCTGGAGAAGTCTGGGAGCTGAAGTCCTTCAGACTTAAAGTTGCAAAGGTTGGAGACCCCTGGCCCAGGCCCTGACACTGACAGCTTTGCTGGCTGGAGAACTCTGGGAGCTGAAGTCCTTCAGACTTAAAGTTGCAAAGGTTGGGGACCCCTGGCCCAGGCCCTGACACTGACAGCTTTGCTGGCTGGAGAAGTCTGGGAGCTGAAGTCCTTCAGACTTAAAGTTGCAAAGGTTGGGGACCCCTGGCCCAGGCCCTGACACTGACAGCTTTGCTGGCTGGAGAAGTCTGGGAGCTGACGTCCTTCAGACTTAAAGTTGCAAAGGTTGGAGACCCCTGGCCCAGGCCCTGACACTGACAGCTTTGCTGGCTGGAGAAGTCTGGGAGCTGAAGTCCTTCAGACTTAAAGTTGCAAAGGTTGGGGACCCCTGGCCCAGGCCCTGACACTGACAGCTTTGCTGGCTGGAGAACTCTGGGAGCTGAAGTCCTTCAGACTTAAAGTTGCAAAGGTTGGAGACCCCTGGCCCAGGCCCTGACACTGACAGCTTTGCTGGCTGGAGAAGTCTGGGAGCTGAAGTCCTTCAGACTTAAAGTTGCAAAGGTTGGAGACCCCTGGCCCAGGCCCTGACACTGACAGCTTTGCTGGCTGGAGAAGTCTGGGAGCTGAAGTCCTTCAGACTTAAAGTTGCAAAGGTTGGAGACCCCTGGCCCAGGCCCTGACACTGACAGCTTTGCTGGCTGGAGAACTCTGGGAGCTGAAGTCCTTCAGACTTAAAGTTGCAAAGGTTGGAGACCCCTGGCCCAGGCCCTGACACTGACAGCTTTGCTGGCTGGAGAACTCTGGGAGCTGAAGTCCTTCAGACTTAAAGTTGCAAAGGTTGGGGACCCCTGGCCCAGGCCCTGACACTGACAGCTTTGCTGGCTGGAGAAGTCTGGGAGCTGAAGTCCTTCAGACTTAAAGTTGCAAAGGTTGGGGACCCCTGGCCCAGGCCCTGACACTGACAGCTTTGCTGGCTGGAGAATTCTGGGAGCTGAAGTCCTTCAGACTTAAAGTTGCAAAGGTTGGGGACCCCTGGCCCAGGCCCTGACACTGACAGCTTTGCTGGCTGGAGAAGTCTGCGAGCTGAAGTCCTTCAGACTTAAAGTTGCAAAGGTTGGAGACCCCTGTTTTAGACTGAAAGAGAACGAAGCCAAAACCATTAGAATTAATCTTATCTTGAGCTGCACCACTTCAGACTGATGATGGCAAATCACGGGGCGCACCCAGAAAAATGCCCCTTTTGTTGAGTAACTTAGCATGTAGCATCGAGCTCTGCTTTTCTTTTTATGGGAAGACAAATCACAAGGTGGCTTCCAATTCTGAAAGCAAAGCAGAATGTACAATGGGATCATAGGCAGCAAAAAGCCTAAAGCAGGGCAATAAAAAATAAAAAAAGGAAAAGCAGCAGGAAGTTAATGCATTAAAAATCCCTGTAGCAAATAGCTTGAAAAACGCTAGGAAAATCTCCTAATGACCCTGTATATAAAGCACGGGTCAAAACGTTGATCCCATGCTTGGTTGACACAAGGTTCATTTCATTTTCATTTTATTACATTTATATCCCGCCCTTCTCCGCAGAGGACCCAGGGCGGCGCACAGGAGATTTAAAAAACATACAAAATAGAAAATAGATAAATAATTTAAAATATATATTAAATGATCCCGATCCTATGCTAAAAACCAATTGTTAAAAACCCAATTTAAAACTTTTCTAAAAGTCCCCATGGGAGGTTAGGCTAGGCCGGCTTGATGGAAAAAGTATGTCTTTAGACATTTGCGGAAGAGGCAGAGGTCGGTGATGGTCCGGAGTTCAGGGGGTAGGTCGTTCCAAAGGGCGGGGCCCGCCACAGAGAAGACTCTTCCCCTGGGTGTCGCCAGTCGGCATTGTCCGGCCGACGGCACCCTGAGAAGGCCCTCTCTGTGGGAGCGGATCGGTCTAAGGGATGTATGGGGCAGGAGACGGTCTCGCATATAACTAGGTCCCGAGCCATGGAGCCCTTTAAAGATGGTCGTCAGAACCTTGAAGCGCACCCGAAAGACCACAGGAAGCCAATGCAGCTCGCGCAGGATTGGTGTTATATGGGAGCTTCTGGTGGCTCCCGTAATTACCCGCGCGGCTGCGTTTTGGACTAGCTGTAGCTTTCGAGTGCACCTCAAGGGAAGCCCCATATAGAGAGCATTACAGTAGTTGAGACGGGACGGTTCACTCTAGAGATTGGAAGGAGGGAAGATAATTCATCACATTTGTATTATTGTATTGTTAATTTTGTTTTGCGGTTGTTTGCCACCCCAAAGTCACTTGCTTCAGATGAGCACCAGTGGGAGATGCTGAGTTCTAATCCCATCTTAGACATGAAAGACAGCTGGGTGGCTTTGGGCCAATTGCCAGGAGTCTGTGAGTTCTAGTCTTGCCTTTAGGCATAAAAGTCAGCTGGATGACTTTGGGCCAATTGCCAGGAGACTGTGAGTTCTAGTCCTTCCTTTAGGCATGAAAGTCCACTGGATGACTTTGGGCCAATTGCCAGGAGACTGTGAGTTCTAGTCCTTCCTTTAGGCATGAAAGTCCACTGGATGGCTTTGGGACAATCACCAGGAGACTGTGAGTTCTAGTCCATCCTTTAGGCATAAAAGTCAGCTGGATGACTTTGGGCCAATCACCAGGAGACTGGGAGTTCTAGTCTTGCCTTTAGGCATGAAAGTCCGCTGGATGGCTTTGGGCCAATCACCAGGAGACTGTGAGTTCTAGTTCTCCTTTTGTTTTTTTCCCACTTAAAAGGGCTAATCCTGTAAGGAAGGCAGGAAGGAAATATTCTGGTGCTGTTTCTAGCCTCATCTTTATGGCCCTGCTCACAGAAACTGCCTCTCCAGTTATCCCTTATGACATTGTCACAGCTAAGGTGAAGCGCCTATCGACCTGAGTGACATTGAGTTGGCCACGCCCACACAATCACATGACCACCGGGCCACGCCTACCCAGCTGGTCATTTAACCGGTTGTTAAATTATTTGCATCCCACCACTGCTTCCAAGTGCTCTCGACATTCATGCTGAATATTTCTTGTTTTGTAAGTTAGCAACTGTTGGAGTTTTCAAACGGATTTGGTGATAAGGAAAAGATTTCTGACCAGCTGTCATTATTACTCTTTCAGTGGGAAGGTAGTTATTTCTCCTGATTGCCGTCATTTCTTCCTTCGATTCGTTTTTTCTTTTTTTTCTTTTCCTTTTTCCCAAATTAGCCGTCGATCAGTCCAACCAATTAGGGATCATACAGAGAAGGAGCAGAGTTCTTCGCTCTCCTTCCTTGCTTAGTTGAAAACAAATTATTAGAGGTATAATGATGCCGAAATCATGGTACGCAAAGGACCGATCTTCCTTTGAAACAGATACCAGTTTCAGGCTGCTTTTGCTTCTCAGGCAGATTGTATTGCAAGTTGACAACACTGGGGACAAATTCAAACTGCAAGTCACTACGGGCAAACAAATGACTTTTATTTGTTTATATCCCGCCTTTATTATTTTTACAAATAATTCAAAGCAGCGAAGGGAACCAATGCGCCTTCTTCCTCTCTCTCTGTGTGTTGGGTTTTTTGCTGAGACTGGTTCAAAGTCACACAAATGACTTTAATAACTAAGGTGGAACTAGAACTCACCAACGCCTGGTGATTGGTTCAAAGTCCACCAACTGACTTTCGTGGTTACGGCGGGACTAGAACTTACCTTCTCCTGGTGATTGGCCTGAAGTCACCTAGACAGTTTTCCTGCCTTAGGCTGCCTTAGGCTAGAACTCACAAAATCACCCAGCAAGATTTCATGCCTAATATGGAACTGGAACTCCCAGTCTCCTTTGATTGGCCCAAAGCCACCCAGCTGGGTTTCATACCTAAGGCAGGACTAAAACATATAGTTTCCTGGTTTCTAGGCCAGCACTTTACCCACTACTCCAAGAACCTCGATGGTGCAGTGGTTAGAGTGCAGTACTTCTGCTGCCTGCTGGCTGCCTGCTATTTGGCAGTTCAAATCCCACCAGGCTCAAGGTTGACTTAGAGTTTATTGGCTTTTTATACCGCCCTACTCCTGAAGGACTCAGCGTGGTGTACAGCCAAAATAAAAACAAATATATAAAAGTTAAAAGAAGGCTTTTAAAAGACATAATGGAAATATTGGCCGAAACGTGGAAAAAAACCCAAACTAACCCTGATTAAAATAATAAAAATTTAAATTTAAAAATTTTAAAATCATGCTTAGGACTTAGCCTTCCATCTTTCCAAGGTCAGCAAAATGAGGACCCAGATTGTTGGGGGCAAGAGGCTGACTCTGTAAACCACTTAAAGAGGGCTGGAAAGCACTGGAAAGCGGTATATAATACAATACAATACAATACAATACAATACAATACAATAGCAGAGTTGGAAGGGACCTTGTAGGTCTTCTAGTCCAACCCCCTGCATGGGCAGGAACCTTATACCATTTCAGACAAATGGCTGTCTAACATCTTTTTAAAGACTTCCAGGGTTGGGGCATTCACAACTGCTGGAGGCAAGCTGTTCCAGAGGTTAATTGTTCTTACTGTTAGGAAATTTCTCCTTAGTTCTAAGTTGCTTCTCTCCTTGGTTAGTTTCCACCCATTGCTCCTTGTCCTGCCCCCAGGTGCCTTGGAGAAAAGTTTGACTCCCTCTTCTTTGTGGCACCCTCTGAGATATCGGAACACTGCTATCATGTCTCCCCTGGTCCTTCTCTTCATCAAACTAGACATACCCAGCTCCTGCAGCCGTTCTTCATATGTCTTAGTCTCCAGTCCTCTAATCATCTTGGTTGCTCTTCTTTGCACTCTTTCCAGAGTCTCCACGTCTTTTCTACATCGTGGCGACCAAAACTGTATGCAGTATTCCAAGTGTGGCCTTACCAAGGCACTATACAGTGGCATTAACACTTCACGCGATCTAGATTCTATCCCTCTGTTGATGCAGCCTAGAACTGTGTCGGCTTTTTTGGCAGCTGCTGCACACTGCTGGCTCATATTTAAATGGTTGTCCACTAGGATTCCGAGATCCCTCTCACAGTTGCTACTATTGAGCAAGGTACCACCTATACTGTACTTGTGCATTTGGTTTTTCTTGCCTATATGTAGGACCTTACTTTTTTCACAATTGAATTTCATTTTATTAGACAGTGCCCAATGTTCAAGTTTGTCTAGATCCTTCTGTATCTTAAGCCTATCTTCTGGAGTGTTGGCTATTCCTGCCAGCTTGGTGTCGTCTGCGAATTTGATGAGTTCCCCATTTATCCCCTCATCCAAATCGTTGATGAAGATGTTAAAGAGTACTGGGCCTAAAACAGAGCCTTGGGGGACTCCACTGCATACTTCCTTCCATGTAGATGCAGTTCCATTGGGGACTACACGTTGAGTGCGGTTGGTCAGCCAGTTACGAATCCATTTGGTGGTGCTGCTGTCTAACCCACAATTTTCTACTTTATCTAATAGTAGGTTATGGTCTACTTTATCAAATGCCTTACTGAAGTCCAGGTAAATTATATCAACAGCATTCCTCTGGTCCACTGATTTTGTTACTTTGTCAAAGAATGCAATTAGATTCGTCTGGCATAAGTCTAAGTGCTAGTGCTACTCCAGTCTGACTCTGACAAAACCATTTTTTATCATAAAACCTGATAAAATGTGACTGGTAGTAATATCACTGGAAATCTATCCAGACTGTGTTTAAAAATATCTATCCCAAATTAAAGTCTTGAAGCACGTGAATGTTTTAAACCGCTAAAATTGGCATGGCTCCAATGGGCTTAACTCTGGCTGACTTCTGCTCCCCGTTTCATTAATACCTAATTACTAAACTATCACAAACCAATGCAAAGTCATAACATACATGGAATTAATCGGACAAAAAATTAAACTCAGCCATTGTGGGCGTTTAATTTGAAATATGCATAGCTTTTGTTCTTCCAGCACCAAATCTCCTTGCAATAAATTTCAGATTAACCCTAATGGGATAAGCACGTTCATTTTAGAATGAGTAAATACAGTTAGAGAATGTGGGAGGTTGATTTAGACACGCGTTATTACTATTAGCTTCCACGGAAGCGGGGAAAGGGCATTGATGTTAGAAGGAAATTTGAAGGATTAGCCTGCCTCGTTGGCTTTTCCCTTTGAAGTGAGATGAAAGCAAAGCAACGACTGGGACACAGTTCTTGATTTGGAACTTGAAAAGGAGACATGCAAAATTCACAGTGCCATCCTCCAATCTTGCCAGGAGCTCCCTAAGCAAATAGGGCTCCGTTGGAGGCCAAGAAAGAGAAGTCTATTTGATTTGGAGAGTCAAACTCTGGGGCGGGGGGAAGATGGGGAGCGTAGCTCAAATTGTTGTAAGCAGATCGGGTTCAGGCTAAGCTCACACCACAGGGCATTCCAAAAACAGCTGTCAACGCTGGCAGATTCAAAGCCTTCAATTGCATGAAGATCAACCCAATTTGAGCTGTGGGTTTGGGTTTAGAAGGACTCTGAGTGACCTCACTTGTCCTTCCTTATGTCTTATTTAATGACCTCATCTTCCCAAAACAAAGAATAGCTTTCTTCAGAGCCAGATTTAACATTCTACCTTCAGCACTTCTCCAGGGCAGGTATAAGAGAACACCTATAGCAGAACGGGTTTGTATATGTGGTAAAAGAGAAGTGGAAGATATCTCACACGTTCTACAACACTGTGAGCTATACAGAGCCTGCAGGTCTGCATATATTCTCCCCTTATTAGAGAGATTACCAGGGAGGGCAGACAATTTTTATCTGGACTTCCTCCTCCAGGACACGAACCCGGCTACTACACATGCAGTGGCAAAATTCTGTGCTTCCGCAATGTCCATAAGGAAAAAATTGGTTATAGAAGGATAGTTGTGATCTTGTACCAATCATTTGGACAGATCTCTAACAATTTCTGGACCATGGTTTTTACATACATACTTAACGCTTTTGCACCTAGGTAAACCAGCAAATGACCTGACCAAGGTGAGAACATGTATGCTACTTTCCACTTATAATGCTGACATTTTTAAAATTATATCTTAAAGTTAGTACTTTTTAACTTATGGTTAAATGTAGTGTATTGCTGGTCTTTGACCGTAATAAAGATTTATTCTATTCTATTCTTATGTCTCATTTATATTTATATACTTGTTTCTTATTTATATTTGCGTTTCCTTACGGTCCTTCCGATATTTGAGGGGCTGCCAGAGAGAAGAGAGTGGGGAGATGTCAACCTATTCTCCAAAGCACCTGAGGGCAGGACAAGAAGTAATGGGTGGAAGATTATGAAGCAGAGATCCAACCTAGAACTAAGGAGAAATTTCTTGAAATTAGAATAATTAATCAATGGAACAGCTTGCTTTAAAAAGTTATGGATGCTCCATTCACTCTATACCATTCATTTGTCCAGAATGGTGTAGAGCCTCCTGATTCAGCAGGAGGTTGGACTAGAAGACCTCCAAGGTCCCTTCCAACTCTGTTGTTCCATTATCCTTCCAAGAGTTATCTACAGTGGTGGGAGTCAAATAATTTAACAACCGGTTCTCTGCCCTAATGACCAGTTGGGTAGGCGGGGCTTAGTGGTCATGTGACTGTGTGGGCCGAAGGACTCAGGGCGGTGCACAGCCAGAATAAAAACAAATATATAAAAGTTAAAAGAAGGCTTTTAAAAGACATAATTAAACTATTGGCTGAAACATGGGGGGAAAAACCCAAACTAGCCCTCATTAAAATAATAAAAATTTAAATTTAAATTTTTAGAGAAGAAATGCTATTATCTAACCTTTATTGTATTGTGAATGGCCTGGGTTTTTTGGGGTTTTTTTTTTTACAAAAGGTAGAGGGATTTGTATTCTCGTGCCAACCTTTGAAGTGGTAGCATGGAGCTGCAGAGGCGATAGGGCTGATAGAATTTACTTCTGACATTTGGGATAGAGGAGAATAATACGGTAAAAAGCTTGCAATTGAGCGCAGCAATAAGTATTAGCCCTCCAGACACTCAAATCCATATTCGGTCACAGCAGAAACTTCTGAAAATTAACACAGCTTGGTAGAATCCTTTATTGCAATAAAGGATTCCTTATATCTGTAAATAAAGCAGTCCTATTAAGAGAAAAGATCTGCCTTTGGCAGCGCACCAGAACTGGAAGACAGAGAAAGCAAGAGAAAAGAGCTAGCCAGACCTACTAAGCATTATTACTCCTGCTCTATTGAGTTGATGGGCTTTTGGCTATTCTTGGAGCCTGTTCCCGGTGTGTGCATGCGCAGAGTTGACAGACAAAGGGAACAGCTAAAGAACAGAGGTCAACTTGGGAGCAAGGCCACAGGTGGAGGATGAATGGCCCTTCCCAGAAGAAATAAAAGAGGAGCAAAAGGGGAGTGGAGTTTGCAGGGGACAATGAGTTCGCTTAATTGGTTTGTGACTCTCCAAGGTTCCTTGCCGAGTTTTGCAGATATTGACCTGGCAGCTCTCCAAGCCAGATAAGGTCTGTGACTGTAAATCCTCCCTTGAAAGACTTTGCTGAATGGGAATGAGCAGAATTCACAGTCAATTAAGAAAAGGAGCCTTGGGAAGCCTAGATCAGAACATCTTACTACTACTTCTACATTTACTACTCTACCTCCCTGGCTCTTCCTCCCATTTTTCTTCTCAGGTGTTCTTTCAACTCCTAAAGCCCTGAGCACTAAAATTGTTCTTTTAACCATTGAGACCTGAGCAAACCGCAGCGGAGAAGCGAGGTGAGATGGTCCATAAACAGGGGCCTCTGGATTTTCTCTCCCTTCTCCCTCTTTCACTTTCCAGGCAAGATAGAATGTCCATTTCTGCAAAATGACACCGTGTTGCAGGTCAACGGAGGCTCCAGCAGCTCAAACATTTCGCCTTCCATGCTGGGAAAAAGCAAATCATATACTTGAGTTGAATCATGCATCGTTCACGTATGAGCTTGCAATTCAGGACATTAGAAAGATGCTCCAACAGTGAAGACATCTGTTTAATAATAATAATAATAATAATCTTTATTGTCATTGTACTAAAATTACAATGAAATTGTTCAGCCCTTCATTCCCTATTTCCAGCAGAAACTGTGGCAAAGCAACACGCTCTTGGAGAGAGAAAGCAGCCCCCACCTTTCTTAATAGCCCTCAGCAGATGTCAGCACTCAAAGAGATAAAGAGCTTATTGAAAGAAACCAAGTATCTAGGTAGTTCTATTCATATTCCTGGCAGCCAGGTCTGAACAAAGGTAGGATTAGCCCTCAGCCACAATAGGAATTGCCCAAAGCCCCTTCATTGCACCAGCAGTCCAAACTTCAACCAAACTTAGCTCAGACAAACATGACCTCTACATGGCCCCATGGGAGTCTGACAACAGCCAATAGAATACATGTTCTTGCACAGGAACAGGAGGCTCAAGTGCAAAGCCCAAGACAAGTTATTAAAAAAAAAAACCTCACTCTCAACTCCACGTGGTCAGCTGCACCAAAACCCATGTGGTTCTGATCGTCATTAAACCATCTTTCCAATCAATCTCCATGTTTCCAGTGTCTTTGTTCCCAGTTTGGAACTGAATCAGATGGATATTTCTTCCAACACTTCCATTTTAGGGATCTAAGAATCAAAATGGGAGACTTTACTTAGTGAGTGTGGTTCATTATATGAAAAGGTAACACATATTCATAACAAGAAATGAGTTTCTATCAACACATCTTGTGGCATTGCTGTAAAGGAATTAGATCAGGGTAGACAACCTACAACTCTTGGTCCAACCTCTTTGAGCTATCAGCCTACTTTGCTTGAAAATATCTGAAATCTCTGGAAAATTGAACAGAGAAGTAGAATAATGGATGGAAGGAGGAAAGGATAGAGAGATGAGGAGATGGAGGATGGAGAGAGGAATTGACGAAGGATGGAGGGAGGCATGAATTGATGATGAACAGATAAGAAAGCTCAAGTTATACAATATATTTACTCCTCCGCCTGCAACTAAGTGGAACACAAAAGATGTTTGTCTTCTTTTTTTTTCCTAAGCAATTTGTCCTCTATTCTTTTTCTCCTTGTTGATGGTCCACCACTCACTGTCCCCAGGATGAACTTTTAAATTCTGAGTTTTTCCAAGCAGTTTCCTAGGTTCAGATGCTGAGCTGTGCCAAAAATCAGGTCTCGAATTTGTTTTCATTCACCTCTGGTCCTTGCATTCCACTGGCCCCTTTATCGCACACCGCATTTAATAGCTTCCAGGAACATGATTGTTGTCAAGAACTTTCTTAATGCACCCCAATGCTACCACCGAGGTGGCGTTGCAAATGCATTCTCCAGCATACCTCTTTGCCCCAATGTTAATCCCCTCTCAAGGTAGCATAAAGTCAGCCTTGGCTTGGAGGAGTGATCCAATAAATATGAAAACTGCTCCCACCGGGCCCTAATATTCGCTAGACAAGCAGAAAGTAAGACTCAATAATATAGCATGTAAGCTTCCCGGTTTTATTAGCTCTGCTTCCTTTCTCTCCCCTTTGTAAAGCATTGCTGTACACTTATATTAATCTTTACTCCAAAGCAAATTAAACTGAGGGAACAGTTGTCAGAGCAATATTAAGAACTGCCATTAATTAAGCCTCCTTTTGTATCAATTTGCGAAGGGGGAAAAAAAAATAACACTCTTTGTTTGGTTGTGTATCTGCTTCTCTCCGTTTCTCAGTAGTCCTCATTTTCCTGCTTATAGTCAAATGCTGCTAAATCCCCCAAAATGAGTATCTCCTGAAGGCTGTTGGTGGTGAAGCTCCACATAGTTTTTAATGTGGGTCCTATGTGGCAAGTCATCTTGCCTGAATCTATCCAGGAAGTTGAAATCCCATAACGTTTTGTGAAGGGCGGACTGACTTAGCAAAGGCGGAAACATGACAGGTAGGCCCTCGACTTACAACGGGTTGTTTCAAAGTTACAACAACCTGAGAAAGTGGACTTACGGACCTGGATATGATGTTCCAATGATCTCTCTCTCTCTCTCTCTCTCTCTCTCTCTCTCTCTCTCTCTCTCTCTCTCTCTCTCTCTCTCTCTCTCTATCTATCTATCTATCTATCTATCTATCTTGCATGCACATGTACCCAGAGTCTCTTGACTACAATTCAGGAACTCAGTAACATTTATGACCACTTTGACAGATTGAACAGATTAACAGAGCTGGAAGGGACATTGTAGGTCATCTAGTCCAACCCCCCACTCAAGCAGGAGACCCTACAACATTTCTGACAAATGGCAGTCCAATCTCTTCTTGAAAATCTCAAGTGTTGAAGCTCACACAACTTCCGAGAGCAACTTCTGTTCCATTGGTTGATTGTTCTCACTGTCACAAAGTTCCTCCTTATTTCTAGATTGAATCTCTCCTTGGTCAGTTTCCATCCATTATTCCTTGTCTGGCCTTTGGGTGCTTTGGAAAATAGCTTGACCCCCTCTTCTCTGGGGCAGCCCCTCAAATGTTCAAAGACTGCTCTCCTGTCTCCCCTGGTCCTTCTCTTCACTAGACTAGCCATGCCCAGTTCCTGCAACTGTCCATCGTATGTTTTAGCCTCCAGTCCCCTCATCATCTTGGATGCTCTTCTCTGCACTTTTTCTAGAGTCTCAACATCTTCCTTGGAGAATTACATGAAGGATGCCATGTTTTTCTGGGTGTCACATCCCATGTTCAAAATATTAAATGTATGAGAATATTCCTGTGCATAGGGATGAGTAGCAATAAATCAGTAATTGGACGTTCATGTGTGGACTTGATGCTTTGTGCCTGACAGATCCCAGCTCAGAACCCCAATTCTAGAAGAAGAAAAAGGGGCCAAGAAGAGAAGCCAAGAAGAGAAGTCCAGATCTATATCCAAGACACAAAATTCAACAAGCAGAAATTCAGCTCTGTGGGCTTTGCTAAATAAAGATCTCAAGATTGTTCATATTTGCGTAAAGCTGGCCAGATCAAAAGGGTTCCTCCTTCTTATCAATCATAATTGCAAAGGTTAATGAGGTGTACATATTCCATTACATTTTTAGAAATCTCAGTGATTCAGTTGCATGCTTTATTTTTCGGGCTTGGGAATTCCATCTCCAGGTTACTTTTAATGCTAAGCAAAAATGTCTAGAAGGTTACCCACTTTCATTCCTCCTACAACATCTTCTGTTCCTCCGCCTGCTTGCTCCTACAGCATCCTTTAAAACCAGTTCCCAGGTAAACTCTGAATTATCCAGGGTTAAGCTGCTCGACTTTATTTAAGCTTTTATCTTTGGAAACTTCAAAGCAATTTTCAGCCAGCATTGGTTAACTGAGACGGCTTCCCAGGTGTGATGCCATCAGATTCAATTTACACAATTGATCCCAGTGAAGGGGAGATTTACTTGACCTCTGCTAGACTTTAAGGCTTGATTCTACAAATTCCATGGTGGCGTTGAAGGCCTAATCAAGGTTTCAGAGTTTCAAATCTATGGTCAAGGTTCAAAGTTATGGCCAACCTCTTGACCTGTAATTGAGGGCATGTCTATCCATTGTCCATATTCACAAAGAGGAGATAGAAGAAAGATAGGTAGGTATGTAGGTAGGTAGATAGATAGATAATAAATAGAAGATAGATGATAGATAGATAGATAGATAGATAGATAGATAGATAGATAGATAGATAGATAGATATAGATAGAGAGAGAGAGAGAGAGATGATAGATAGAGAGAGAGAGAGAGAGAGAGAGAGAGATGATAGATAGATAGATAGATAGATAGATAGATAGATAGATAGATAGATAGAGAGAGAGAGAGAGAGAGAGAGAGAGAGAGAGAGAGAGAGAGAGAGAGAGAGAGAGAGAGAGAGAGATAGGAATAAATGAATGAATGAAGGAATGAATGAAGGAATGAATGAAGGAATGAATGAAGGAATGAAGGAATGAATTCTGGGGAGCTCTTTCCCACTTTGAGGAGCAGAAAGTCCCAGCTTCTAAATCTTAAAGAAAGACTCAAAAGATTTGATAATTTAGAAGGCACATGGGTGTGGAAGATACCAGACAACCACTATGTATCAGAGTGCAGAATAGGATTGCAAAAATTCAGACAACCACAAGAGGGCAAGAAAGAGTTAGAACTTTGTATATCCCTGTTGCAATTTCCCAGTTGCAATGGATGGCTGTGAAAGTTGGACCATAAGGAAGGCTGAGCACCAACAAATTGAGGCCTTTGAACTCTGGTGCTGAAGAAGATTCCTGAGAGTCCCTTGGACTGCAAGGTAATCCAACCGGTCAGTCCTAGAGGAGATCCACCCTGGCTGCTCTTTGGAAGGCCAGATCCTGAAGATGAAACTCAAAGACTTTGTCAACCTAACAAGAAGGAAGGACTCACTGGAGAAGAGCCTCATGCTGGGGAAGACTGAGGGCAAGAGAAGAAGGGGACATCAGAGAAGGAGGGGGCTGGATGGAGTCACCGAAGCAATCAGCATGAGGTTAAATGGAATCCAGAGGATGGGAGAGGACAGGAAGGCCTGGAGGAACGTTGGGGTCCATGGGGTCACGATGGGTTGGACACCACTTTGCAACTATCAACAACCACAATATCTCTGCTAACATTTGGTGGTCAACTGGAGCATTTCGGAGTTAACCAAAAGAGATCCATTGCATCAAATTGGTGCTTTGGCCTAACTTTCTTTCCTCTCAACATGAGTCAACTTTCCATTCCACCTTTACATGCAACATCATTATCTCGCTCACCTAACCATCAAATCCTTGCAAAAAAAAAAAAATCTCAATGGACCTGCACAACAGTTCATGCCGAATGTGCTTTTCCCTTCTTCGTCTCCTGCGCTGCTGGCTGATTACATTATGATGGGCTATTTACCTCAGCCAGGGAAGGAAAGAAAGGCCTCTACCCAGCCTCCCTTGTCGGTAACGTATCACACAAATCACTAATTCAAAATGGGGTTCAGCCGAGTTCACTGCCTGGATGAATGGCTAGCAATCATTCCAAGAATAATGCGGGAGATAGTAGAAGGTTAAATGCATCCAGGTCAACGGTCCAAGCTGGTAACCACTGCCATAATACATAGAGGAGAAGGGGAGGCAGTGGTGGGTTTCAAATTTTTTAGAACCTACTCTGAAGGTGTGGCCTATTTTGTGGGCGTGGCTTGGCAGTCATGTGACAGGGTGGGAGTGGCCACCTTTTAAAATGTGGTGAAACTCATTTAACAACGCTCTTGCTTAGCAACCAAAATTTTGGACTCAATTGTGATGATAAATTCATCTTTCTTTCTTTCTTTCTTTCTTTCTTTCTTTCTTTCTTTCTTTTTTTCTTTCTTTCTTTCTTTCCTTCATTCCTTCCTTTCCTTTCCTTTCCTTTCCTTCCCGTTGGGTCACTGGCAGCGCCGGGCCAGATTTACTTCCAGGTATGCAGGTGGAACCCCCTCTCACCGGTTCTCTAAATTTCACCAACCTGTTCTCGCGAGTATGTGCGAGCCTGCAGAAACCCACCACTGAGGGGAGGGGATGTTTAACAGCTGTGGTAATAAATAGCCACAGGAAGAGGAGGAAGTTGGGGTCTCATTTGAGCAAAGGGAGCAACCCACAGAAGAATTATTGCCTTCTGGTCTCCAAAAGTTTTGATTAAGGTAAAAGGTAAAGGTTCCCCTCGCACAGATGTGCTAGTCGTTCCCGACTCTAGGGGCCGGTGCTCATCTCCGTTTCAAAGCCGAAGAGCCAGCGCTGTCCGAAGACGTCTCCGGGGTCATGTGGCCGGCATCACTCAATGCCGAAGGTACACAGAACGCTGTTCCCTTCCCACCAAAAGTGGTTCCTATTTTTCTACTCGCATTTTTTACCTGCTTTCGAACTGCTAGGTTGGCAGAAGCTGAGACAAGTAACAGGGAGCTCACTCTGTTACGCAGCACTAGGGATTCGAACTGCCAAACTGCCGACCTTTCTGATCGACAAGCTCCGTGTCTTAGCCACTGAGCCGCCACCTTTGGAGATGACACAACGGTGGTGGGTCTCATAACTGGAGGGAGCGAATCAGCATACAGGGAAGAAGTCCAGAAGGTATCCGCATGGTGCTCGAGAAACAACTTACATCTAAATACTAGTAAGATAGAAGAGATGGTGTGAGATTTCTGGAAGCACAGAGAGGAACCTGCCCCCACTGTATACAATACAATACAATAGCAGAGTTGGAAGGGACCTCGGAGGTCTTCTAGTCCAACCCCCTGCCTAGACAGGAAACCCTATACCATTTCAGACAAATGGTTATCCAACATCTTCTTAATGACTTCCAGTGTTGGGTCATTCACAACTTCTGGAGGCAACTTCTGTTCCACTGATTAATTGTTCAGGAAATTTCTCCTCAGTTCTAAGTTGCTTCTCTCCTTGGAACTGAGGAGAAATTTCCTGACAGTTGGAACAATTAATCAGTGGAACAGCTTGCCTCCAGAAGTTGTGAGTGCTCCAACACTGAAAGTCTTTAAGAAGATGTTGGATATATCGAGGGGGGGCTGTGTGGAGAGGGCTTCCTCTTTTAAATTCTTGGGGGCGCTTATTACTCAAGATCTCACCTGGAAAAACAACATGTCCCTGGTGTTTGGCAAGGCCCAACAGAGACTTCATTTCCTTAGAGTCCTGCGGAAAAACCAGGTGGAACAACGGCTGATGACCTCTTTCTCTCGGTCCAGCATAGAAAGTGTCCTCAGATATTGCATTACAGTAGGGTACACTGGTTTAACAGCTATGGACAGGAAGGCCCTACAGAGAGGGGTCAATTAAGCACCACTGGATGACCTCGCCAGGTCTCGCTGCTTTAGCAGAGTAAGGAAGATACTCAGAGATGATTCACACCCTGGTCAGTGTCTCTTTGCGCTTCTACCATCGGGCAGAAGATATCAAAGCATAGCCAGCTGAACAAACAGGTTTAAAGATAGTTTCTATCCTTGGGCTGTCAGACAATACAATAATACAATACAATACAATAGCAGAGTTGGAAGGGACCTTGTAGGTCTTCTAGTCCAACCCCCTGCATGGGCAGGAACCTTATACCATTTCAGACAAATGGCTATCTAACATCTTTTTAAAGACTTCCAGGGTTGGGGCATTCACAACTTCTGGAGGCAAGCTGTTCCAGAGGTTAATTGTTCTAACTGTCAGGAAATTTCTCCTTAGTTCTAAGTTGCTTCTCTCCTTGATTAGTTTCCACCCGTTGCTTCTTGTTCTGCCCTCAGGTGCTTTGGAGGATAGCTTGACTCCCTCTTCTCTGTGGCACCCTCTGAGATATCGGAACACTGTTATCATGTCTCCCCTGGTCCTTCTCTTATCAAACTAGACATATCCAGCTCCTGCAGCCATTCTTCATATGTTTTAGCCTCCAGTTCCCTAATCATCTTGGTTGCTTTTAAATACAACCACAATTACTCCATGCACACGCTAGTTTTTTTCTTTTTCTTTCTTTTTTCGTTTCTGTTATGATTTTGCACCAGTGAGGTTAAAACCAATTCCGTTGTATTTAAGTACAATGACAATAAAGATTATACTTAAACTTATGCGCTGGAGAGTACAAGTCGTGATGTGTGGCACATGGATGGAACTAAACCTGACAGCATCAAGAAAGGAGAATCTCGAGATGATTGAATGGATTATCAACTTTAAACCACAGGCATTGGGCTCTTGCCTTGCATTAACCCAAAACAAAACAGACGTTGAAAGTAGAAAGGCAGGAAGCAAGCCATTAGAACATCCATGCTGTTAAGCTGTCATTGATTCTTTTTTTAATTGAAGTGACTCCTTCCCTTCCTTAAAGTTAGGCTGAAATGACTCAACAGTTTTGTGCTATGGACAGACTTCTTCTTCTTCTTCTTCTTCTTCTTCTTCTTCTTCTTCTTCTTCTTCTTCTTCTTCTTCTTCTTCTTCTTCTCCTTCTCCTTCTCCTTCTCCTTCTCCTTATTATTATTATTATTTTTAAAAAAAATAAAAAACCGCGCCACTCTCCCCGAAAGGACTTGGGGCGGTGCACAGGGAAATAGAATAAAATATACAACATTATAATAAATAAGTACTAAAAACCAATTAAATATATAATACCCTGCGCTAAAATCCCCTAAAAATTAACCCTTAAAATCCAATAAAACAATTTAGTATTCAGTCTTCAACTTGGTTGTGTGCATTAGGCCAGGCCGGCAAGGTGAAAAAAGTATCTTTTGAGATGTTGGCGGAAGGAGCGGAGGTCCGTGATCGTTCTAAGTTCGGGGGGTAGGTCGTTCCAGAGGGTCGGGCCCACCACAGAGAAAGCCCTTGCCCTGGGCCTCGCCAACCGGCATTGCCTGGTGGATGGCACCCGGAGAAGTCCCTCTATGTGGGAGCGGATCGGGCGGAGGGATGTATGGCTATGCTTGTGTCCTAAGCACCTTTCCCATAATATCTTCCAAATGTTGTGTCCCACCAGATGCCGAAGCGACGAGACATCTTGGTGATTGTGCTTCCCTGGACGCGGCTTATCACCGTCTGGCATCAGAGCGCCATTGCTCCCCTGCTCGCAGTGCATAAGGGTAAGGAGAAAGCCCAGGCCAGCTCTGACCATCACTGGCCTCATCATCCACAACCACCACCAACCATCACGACTCATCCTCAGCCTTCCCACCATTGTATTCATTTCACCACCCGGTCTCCCATCTGTTCCTTCCAAGATTCTGAACCCAAAACATCTTAGAGGTCTTGAACCTTGTTTCTGTTGTGGCCCGCCAGTGGCCAGTGGAGCTGGTAGCAGATTCGGAGGTTGGGGAAGAACATGGGCCAGTTCAGGAGTCTGGGGAAGGTTCTGATGAGGGCTCTGTGTCAGAGGCAGAGAGGGGGACAGGGCCATCTGCCAATTATCAGCTGCCTTCAGAATCAGACATCAGTGAGGCAAAAGAACAGCTGGAGCCTGTTCCCAGTGTGCGCATGCGCAGAGTTGTGAGACGAAGGGAACAGCTAAAGAATAGGGTTCAACTTGGGAGTTTATTTCCCAGAGGAAACAAAAGAGGAACAAAAGGGGAGTGGAGTTTGCAGGAGACAATTAGTTCACTTAATTGGTTTGTGACTCTCCAAGACTCCTGGTGAAGTTCTGCAGATGTCCAAGCCAGATAAGGTCTGTGATCATAAATCCTCCTTTGAAAGATTTTGCTGGCTATGAACGAGCAGAATTCACAGTAAATTAATAAAAGGGGTATTTGCTGGGACAAGGAGTTTGCTTCATTCTCTTGGGAAGCCTCAGTCAAAACACCCAACTTCCCATTGAGTTGGAACAAATTTTTAAAAAGGAAGCAGTATTGATATAATTTATTCAATTCCAGTATTTATTCATTCATTCAGGCCCTGATAGGTTAATTCCAGCCTTGCTTGTCATTGCTGCCATTATAGGTTTTCTAGATTTTTAGGATCCTGAATTTGCAGAAGATGGGGCCTCAAAATGGCACTGGTGATATCATGTTCTTCTGGGATCATTCTAGAAGGTGCAGATAAATTCCTGGAAAGTCTCTGGATGAAGACAGCTTTTCTAACATCAGATACTTCCACTTGGGTGAAGAGCACTGAAGATGTTTCAACTGGGAACTTCCTCTGGTGGTATCTTTGGAAGGAGGACATCAACCTCACCCTGGAAACTTCATCTGGTGGTATCTTTGGAAGGAGGACATCAACCTCACCCTGGGAACTTCATCTGGTGGTACCTTTGGAAGGAGGACATCAACTTCATTCTGGGAACTTCATTTGGTGGTATCTTTGGAAGGAGGACATCAACCTCACCCTGGGAACTTCATCTGGTGGTATCTTTGGAAGGAGGACATCAACCTCACCCTGGGAACTTCATCTGGTGGTACCTTTGGAAGGAGGACATCAACCTCACCCTGGGAACTTCATCTGGTGGTACCTTTGGAAGGAGGACATCAACCTCACCCTGGGAACTTCATCTGGTGGTAACTTTGGAAGGAGGACATCAACCTCACCCTGGGAACTTCATCTGGTGGTACCTTTGGAAGGAGGACATCAACTTCATTCTGGGAACTTCATCTGGTGGTATCTTTGGAAGGAGGACATCAACCTCACCCTGGGAACTTCATCTGGTGGTATCTTTGGAAGGAGGACATCAACCTCACCCTGGGAACTTCAGTCAAATGATCTCTGGAAAGAGAACCTCAACTTCATCAATCTCTACAAGAAATTGTTTTAAGGCTGCAGCTCAGGATGGCCACATACAGCCATTTTGCTGCTCACAAAATGCCATCGATATCCTAGTTACGTTCCACCTCTTATCTGTGAAACCCAACTATGGTGAATTTTTTTCTCTTCAATGAAGAGATTAGGCGGGCCCAGAGAGCACCAACTAGGAAGACCAGTTTATGGAGGACGATCCTAGGCTGAAGAAATTCAGTTTGTAATGTGGGCCCTTGTTCCTGACAGCCCCGTGTTTTTCTAGAGACATTCTATTTCATGTCAGCTTTTTCCTTCAAATCGAATTCCCATATTTATGCATACTTCAGTGCTGGATTAGCAGTTCAGGGTGTTAAAAATTTCTCGCTGAAGTAGCTCCATTTTTTTTTTAACCATGGGGCTTCCTCATTCTTTAAAACCAGACCCTACAAGCTATTGATTCCGGATGCCTGGGGCATACAAACCATTAGAAGCCTTAAATAACATTTGGCCATTAGGGGATTGTAAAGAGTGGTTACTGCTGTATTAAAGCTTTGCCATTAACCTTTTTGTTCCATTATTATAGGCTGGAAATACTAATGTGCAGGACCAGGTGAGTAAAAGTTATAGAGTGATGTGGGCTGCCATGAAAATGCGGGGATAATTAATGGACTTGGAGGCTTGTTCAGGACTCATAGGAAGGAAAAATGCAATCCAGATTTCTTGGGATGGGGGGAGGGTATAATCCTATCCAGTTAAATGCCCAGATCTGGAAAGAGAATTTGAAAAGCTTATTGTTTGCCCATCTCTACCATGGGAAAATAGGATAGCTACAATGTTTTATTAGGTAAAAGTAAATATTCCCTTAGCACATATGTGCTAGTCGTTCCCGACTCTAGGGGGCAGTGCTCATCTCCGTTTCTAAGCTGAAGAGCCAGCGCTGTCCGACGATGTCTCCATGGTCATGTGGCCAGCATGACTCAATGCCAAAGGTGCATGGAATGCTATTCTCTTCCCACCAAAGGTTGTCCCTATTTTTCTACTTGCAGTTTTACATACTTCCGAACTGCTAGGTTGGCAGAAGCTGGGACAAGTAACGGGAGTTCACTCCATTACACGGTGCTATGGAGCCACCGCATCCCTGATGTTTTATTACAATTTATTAAGGAAATTTACATGGGTGCCCAACTCACTCATATTGAACCCAGGCAGCTTACAGGAATTAAAAAACCCAAGACATCTCCATCCCTCTGGAGAATGGAGTGAGGTTGTCCACATGCTACACCTGAATAAGGAAGGGACACCGAGGTTTCAAGGTAGAGTTCTTGAAAAATGAAATGCTTCTGCCATCATTTTCACACAGAATGTGTACTGCACTGATTAACCCTGTGGTAGAGAGCAACAGAATGAACGTTTAGAGAGCAAGCTTCATTGATTAATGGAGAGATTGGTTATATGCCATCAAGACCAGTGGCGGGATTCAAAAAAAATTCCTACCAGTTCGGTGGCCGTGGCTTGGTGGGCATGGCATGGCTTGGTGGGCATGGCTTGGTGGGCACGGCAGGGGAAGGATACTGTAAATTCTCCATTCCCACCAGGTTCCAGGGGAAGGTTACTGCAAAATCCCCATTTCCTCCTGATCAGCTGGGACTCGGGAGGCAGAGAATCAATGGGGCGGGGCCAGCCAGAGATGGTATTTACCGGTTCTCCGAACTAATCAAAATTTCCACTACCGGTTCTCCAGAACTGGTCAGAACCTGCTGAATACCACCTCTGGTCAAGTCATCCTGAACTCTTAGCTACCAGATAAATGGAGTTTCTCCATGACGATCTGTCCCTATCTTGGTCCTTTAGGTCTTTCAAAAGTTCTCCCCTTTGGGAGAGATCTAAGGTGGAAAAGCGGAGGAAAATTGCTGTGCCGAATCCTCCGCCCTTTTGATGCTAATGGCAGTAGATCATAATGAATCAGAGAGATGAATGGCATGACTTAACCCAAGACAAATAATATTGAACTAGGTGGACAAATAGATCTGCTCCGAAACCACTTCCTAGGAAGGAAGATGCTAAAGATAAATTTCAGCTGTCCTCTTGGATGGTACCAGGTAAACAATTTATAATATATTGGTCTGGGATCCAAGAAGCTTTGCTGCTCTACGTATTTAGCTATGAATCCTGGAATGAGGAGTGGATTGCTTCGACTTGCCAAGTGCAACATTTTTAGGGAACAAGTCTGCCCCACATCCTGGTACCATCTGCCACTGCAGAAAGCTTGGAAAGGATCGGAAGACTGGAAGAAAACATTTTTCATGGCCACCTGCATGGTAAAGAAGGACTAGGGGGTGACATAACAGTCTTCCAATATCTAAGGAGCTGCCACAAAGAAGAGGGAGTCAACCTATTCTCCAAAGCACCTGAGGGCAGGACAAGAAGCAGTGGATGGAAACTAATCAAGGAGAGAACCAAGCTGTAACTAAGGAGAATGTTTTCGGACAATTAGAACAATTAAACAGTGGAACAGCTTGCTTAAGACGTTGTGGGTGCTTTCAAGAAAAGATTGGACAATCATTTGTCTAGAATGGCAGAGGGCTTCCTGTTTGACTAGCAGGAGGTTGGACTAGAAGAACTCCAAGGTTCCTTCTAACTCTGTTATTCTGTTATTCTTTCTTTTACCACTTGCTTCTACTATCTTGCCTCATCAATTTTGTGGTGACTTGATTTCCTTCAGCAGAAGATACTGTTAAACAGAAAACAATCTTGAACCCTGGACAAAAAGTAGGATGCATCAGGTGTCTACAGAAAAGGTATTTGCCATCTGAAACCCCAATAGGTTGGTTTTCAGATTTCCAGAAGCTGTCACCACAATTGTAAATTCTTAGTGTGGCAGAGGGGGCAAACTATTAATCACAAGAGAGCAATTAGATGAATTATCATGAATAGGCCAGTGCAAATCGGTTAAGATCCAATTTGTAATTCCACTCAGAGTCAATTCAGTCCTTTTGAAGTGATTTTGCATTTGATTTGATCAAAATGAACACGCAGTAAAAATCCACCAGCTCTTTAAATCAACTGGAAAGCCCCTTGATTTGATGTGATGGACCAGCGTGTTGCTATGATTCAATCTGGATGTTTGGTACAAAGAAGTGAATTGATAAAAATCAGAGCTTCAGATCAACATTTCAAACAACCTCTTAACCAATCATGGCTAAGTTTAAATGTAAAGTTGAATTGAAATTAAAAGGAACAAAATCAATGTTTCATTTATTTAATACAAATCCACCCTAACCCAAATTCTCAGTGCAATGACCACAATCTGAATGAATTGAATGAATGTCATTAAGCACTCTTCAGACCATCATGTGTTTTCCATCTCCAAAAAGTTTTGGTCACATCATTATAAAAAAGATGTTGAGACTCTAGAACCGGTGTGTGAAATTCTATTTCATGGAGGGCTACTCTATTTCATTGAGGGTTGCATTTGACCTTGTGAGACCAGGGTGGGTGTGGCCATGGTAGGCAAAGTCAGGGTGGGCATGGCCAGCTCAACCACACTTGTGATGGGGGTGCCTGTGGAACCCCTGTTCTAGAAAGAGTGCAGAGAAGAGCAACCCAGATGATTAGGGGCCTGCAGGCTAAAACATATGAAGAACAGTTGCAGGAACTGGGCATGGCTAGTCTAGTGAAGAGAAGGAACAGAGGAGACAGGATAGCAGCCTTCCAATATCTCAGGGACTGCCACAGAGAGGAGGGAGTGAAGCTATTTTCCAAAGCCTCTGAAGGCCAGACAAGAAATCATGGATGGAAACTGATCAAGGATTCAACCTGGAAATGAGAAATTTTCTGACAGTGAGAACAATCAACCAATGGAACAGAAGTTGCCTTCAGAAGTTGTGGGAGCTTCATCCCTGGAGGCTTTCAAGAAGAGACTGGACTGCCATTTGTCAGAAATGTTGTAGGGTCTCTTGCTTGGGTGGAGGGTTTGGACTAGAAGACCTAGAAGATCATTTCCAACTCTTTTAATCTGTTAAACTTGTCTGTATCTTTGCTGCTTTGGAATGCAGCCCTTATCTCTTGGGAATCCAGACTATATTCCATCACATATGCAGGGGTTCCCCAATGTTCCTTTTGATTGCAGAATTCTACATTCATGCAGTTGAGTGAATTCTCATTAAAAACTGAGCAAAAGATCTTCTTTTCCATCTATAGTCAGTAAATGTCTCCAGAGAGCCAGATCCCACTGGGATGCTGTAATAAACAAATCACTGTTGAAAAAGGGTCTGAAAATTGAATTATTGAGGGTAACGAGAATCTATTTACAATCAGCAGAGATCACAAAGCCTGCCTTTGCATTTTCAGAAAGACTCTTCTGTGGAATGGGGAAGTTGCCAAATAAACAAAAGTTGGAAGGATTAAAAGTCATCTGCTATCATCTGTTTAAAGGTCAGGAAGACAAGAAGGATGGATGCTAGTTATCTCCAGGACATGTGGAAACACCTCCTGCTAAATCTACATGGTTGCCACTGCTGTGATATGTTCATATGGAGAAGGAGAATTGCAAAAATAGAATGAATGCAAACTCTTGTAATGATGAAATTCAGTAACTTGAAAAAGCAGCAAAATTACAGTCATGTTCTTGGAACAAAAGAACAAAAGAAAAAGATGGGGAAGTGAAGAGGAAGAAAAGAAAGCAATGCTAGAAAGAAATCTTACTTCCTCCCTCCCGGCACTTCTCACTTAGCTACCACACAAAAAAGCAATTATTGTTGGGGTGACATTGGATTTCTGCACAGTAATTCTCCCTTATGAGTCAAGCTAATTAGTTTAGAGAGTTTCTTGTCCCCCCGTATGAGTTACACAGGCTGGAGTAATAATCCAACCGAGATTGGGAGTGAGACTCAAGCATCTTGCTCACCTGTGTAAATTGGCCTTGGGAAATCATTCAGATAGGTCGTGATTTCCAGGTAGGAAGGTTGATCTTTTTAATGAGAAGGCACCAATTTGTCATGGTCCCAACTCTGAGCAGCAAACTAGGATGTGGATACCAAAGGTGGGGAATGAGTTCTAACCCCCACCCCCCCCAAAAAACAACAACACACAGCTGAGGTTCAGTGGCTATGAACCCTAAATTCAGGACCAGAGTATCAATCAGGTCCTTTAAGACCAAAATATTTCTGAAATGGGATCCTCAAATGTATATAACTTCCTGGTCTAGATACTTTTGAGATGCATCTTGCTTAACCCATTGTCAGGCCAAGCAAAAGACTGGAGTAATTCTGAGATCTCAGAAGTTATGAGATATCAACCAGAGTATTACCGGCTGCTGGCTGGTTGCCATTTGGCAGATCGAATCTCACCAGGCTCAAGGTTGACCGGTAAAATGAAGACCCAGATTGTTGGGGGCAATAGGCGGACTCTGTAAACCGCTTAGAGAGGGCTGTAAAGCACTGTGAAGCAGTATATAAGTCAAAGTACTATTGCTATTGCTATTACCCTGCCAATGTTTTTCTCTCTTTTTTTTGAATTTTGAATTTATTTATATTTATATCCCGCCCTTCTCCACAGAGGACCCAGGGCGGCACACAGGAATTTAAAAACATACAAAAATACAAAAAATAAATACATAATTTAAAATATATTAAACTATCCTAATCCTATGCTAAAACCAAATTTTAAAATATCCAATTTAAAACTTTCTAAAAAGTCCCCATGGGAGGTTAGGCTAGGCCGGCTTGTTGGAAAAGATGTGTCTTTAGACATTGGCGGAAACGGCGGTGGTCGGTGATGGTGCGTAATTCAGGGGGTAGGTCGTTCCAAAGGGCTGGGTCCGCCACAGAGAAGGCTCTTCCCCTGGGCGTCGCCAGTCGGCATTGTCCGGCCGACGGCACCCTGAAAAGACCCTCTCTGTGGGAGCAGATCGGCCAAAGGGATGTATGGGGCAGAAGGCGGTCTCGCATATAACTAGGCCCCGAGCCATGGAGCGCTTTAAAGATGGTCGTCAGAACCTTTTTCAGGAATACGGCAGAGCTTGGAATCCTCTGTCTGCTCCCAGAATGAAGACTTCCTGTTGAGTTTGGAGGCTGCCTGGAGCTCTCCAAGGTGCTGCAACTCCAGCCTGAATCTGAATCTCTGTCAGGAAGGCTTCACTGCCAATGTTCTCATTGATGGAGATGGTAACAGAAGAGGCAAGCTTTGCAAGATAGTAATAATAATTCTTTATTGTCAATGCACAACATATGTACAATGAGATGGTTGAGCTCCCTCAGTGCACCCCCTGCCCAACACAATACAATGCACATTAAAGACAAAAGAAAAAGAAAAAAAATATCCCTAACCCAATGAATCATGTTAACAAACACACTAGAAAATGTGAGCTCTTGCAGATGAGTTCTTCCCCCATTAAGGGCAAAGGCTTGGACCAGTCTTTTAATTTTCTAATGGCATATAATGCCTTACAGTATTTAAAAGAAAATGACTACCTAGACCAGTGGTTCTTAACCTGGGTGATATCGTCCCCCAGGGGGCGATTTCATTTGGGGGGGGGATGGAACAAAAAGGGGCGACACGAGGGCAAAGGAACGGAAGGGGGCGATATGGGGGCAATGGAGTGGGAGGTTTTGGGGACACTTTGGAGACTTTTTTCGTACAGTGAACCGCTCAGTGGTGGGTTTCTGCAGGCTCACACCTACTCGTGAGAGCCGGTTGGTGAAATTTAGAGAACCGGTGAGAGGGGGTTCCACCGGCGTACCTGGAAGTAAATCTGGCCTGCCGCTGCCAGTGACCCAACGGGAAGGAAAGGAAAGGAAGGAAAAAAGGAAGGAAGAAAGGAAAGAAGAAAGAAAGAAAGAAAGAAAGAAAGAAAGAAAGAAAGAAAGAAAGAAAGAAAGAAAGAAAGAAAGAAAGAAAGAAAGAAAGAAAGAAAGAAAGAAAGAAAGAAAGAAAGAAAGAAAGAAAGAAAAAAAGAAAGAATTTGTCATCACAATTGAGTCCCAAATTTTGGTTGCTAAGCAAGAGCGTTGTTAAATGAGTTTCACCACATTTTAAAAGGTGGCCACTCCCACCCTGTCACATGACTGCCAAGCCACGCCCACAAAATAGGCTACACCTACAGAGTAGGTTCTAAAAAATTTGAAACCCACCACTGGAACCGCTGTATATCTGTCGTACAAAAACATCAGATTGCTCGCTATTAGTGGATTGAACTGTGTCTTAAAATGTTCCTCCAGCTAGCTTCAGTGCAGAACGCCGTGCATATATGAATACGCATCGCTCATCTTCATGCGCGTTGCGCAGCAGCCTCTATCACTCTACCCATACAGTGGCGCGCCATTGGCCAGAATGGGCAGTGATGGAGGGATGAACACGTCTTTCGAAACATCGCATGCTGAGTGGCTTCATTTTCGAATTGTTGTTTTTTGCGGGCATTTCATTTTCTTGCAATTGAATTTTGTTTTCAGTGGCCATTGCATTTAAGTGCCTTGAATAAATAAGATAATAATGAAATACAAGTCTCACGAAGTTTGGGAGTAAAGGGATGGGTGGCATCAGAATTTTTCACACAGTTGAGATATGGGAGAAAGACTTGAAGTAAATTATTTGCATCGATATGTCCTGATGACAATTTTAAAGAAAGCAAAAAAAAAGTGTTTGCATAAATTGAAGAATTATTTCCCTGCGTGGTGATTGAGAGGTTATGTTGGGAGAGGGGGGGCGATGATAACTTCCTCAATGGCTCAAGGGGGCAGTTCTTTCAAAAAGGTTAAGAACCACTGGCCTAGACAACACTAGATAAACCTTTCCAACCACTTACTCCAGCTTCTTCCTGTTGATTTTCTGTCTGCAACCTCAGCCAAGCCTCTATTAGCACACCATGCCTAGAGATCAATAGCTTGAAAAGGAAGACTGCTTAGTTTTCCATTACTGTAGTTCAGAAGTTCTCCAATCTTGCAAAATGATCCAGCACAGTAATAACACTAAATTAATATTCGCTGTTAATTTCTTTTTCCTCTTTGCTGTGGCAGATTTTGCTTGGTGACTCCTTTCAGTGTGACCTCCCTTCTGATTGAAACATCGATGACTTGCAAGCTCTCAGATAAAGTTTTATCTCTAATTGCCTGCCAGGATCAAACTCTCCTCCAGATTTTCAACAGGCAGTTCATGATTATTAGACTTTCTTAAAAGCCTGGCTGTGGTTAAGCCAACGGCAGATCTGAAGAATATTTGGGCTTTTATGAAAAGGAGTTCTGTAAAGCCACTCTGGGAGCGGGGTCCAATTTATAAACAATGCCTGCTAATTAAGATGCACACAAAGACATATGCATTATGGCTGCTGCATCCCTGCGGTAATAGATACATTTTGTATCCTAGAGAGGTGTGACGATAGATCAGAGCGGGAGGAAAAGATGAAAGAGAAGGCGGATGGGAAGAAAAAAGCGGAAGGAGAAGATGGAGGAGAAGGAGGGAGGAGAAGGAGGAGGAATGAGAAGAAAATGAAGGAGAAGATAGAAGAGGAGCAGGGGCGAGAAGGAGGAGGATGAGAAGGAAAATGAAGGAGGAAGAGGAGAAGGAAAATGATGAAAGAGGAGGAGGAGGAGGAGGAGGAGGAGGAGGAAGAAGAGGAGGAGGAGGAGGAAGAGGAGGAGGAGGAGGAAATCTCCATAGCTACTGTTCCAACTGATATATAAACCATCTTGCACCAAAGGGTAATTTCTATCCAGGAAGATGTTTGATGGCTGAAATTTCTGGTTTCTCTTTGATCCACTGTATTTCACCAATTTCATTGCCTTTCAGCACAATCTCAAGCACAAGCTCTTCCTCACAGCTTTTGTCCTTCCAACAGCTTTGGGTAAAATACAGAGAGTCCTCAATCTATGACCACAGTGGAGCCCAAAATTTCTGTTGCTAAGACAGACAGCGGATAAGTGAATTTTGTCTCAGTAAAGGAGAATATTTATAGCTCAGGGTGACATTGTAGGATCCTTGGTGCTCTCTGAGCTTGGTTGTTTTCTTGCAGAAATTTCATTACCCAAACTAGATATCATCAGTGCTAGATGCTAATACTAGCATTAATGACTGTTCTGTCCCACTGCCTGAATCATCCCACACACAGGCTTGGCTGCTTGCCACTGCTTAATTATGAGATAACGAATGCTTTGGCTAAGAGCCCAGATAATTCAAGCAATCCCAAACACGACTAGAAGGCTCAGGCTTTCTGGAATACTGAAGTTCAATCAGTTGCTTCCTGCAAATGTCCCCTCCCAATGTCTCACCTATAAGCTCTCTTGGGAGGGGCCACTCAGCAACCACCTGGTTCTTAATCATTGCCTGCGAGCCTGCCTCCAATGTAATTGCTGCCTCTGCCTCTCAGCCCTGCTCACTCTGGCATCATGGACAAACTGCCTTTGATCCTCCCCACTGCTCCATGACCCAGGCACCTCCTGGTGGCCAACCAGGCTCTCTGGTTCCGGCTCTGGCTTTGAGCCCTCCCCAAAGGCTCCCTCCTCCTCCAGAGCAGACTCATAGGGCTCTTCGCTAGCCAACAACAGATGACATTACCTAGTTTGGATAATAAAAGGTCTGTAAGAAAACAAACCTTACAGAGCACCAAGGCCTCTCTAATTTTGCCTCATCTTATGACCTTTCTTGCCATCGTTCTTCAGTGAATCACTGCAGTTGTTAAGTTATTAACATAGTTGTTAAGTGAATCTGGCTTCCTCATGGACTTTGCTCGTCAGAATATCACAAAAGGGGATCACATAACCCAGGGACAGTGCAACCGTCGTAAATATGAGTCGGTTGCCAAGTGTCTGAATTTTGATTAGGTTACCATAGAGATGCTGCAATGTTTTTAAGTGTGACACTTAAGTGTGATCCTAAGTCACTTTTTTCAGTGAAATTGTAACGGTCGCTAAATGAACCGTTGTAAGTCAAGCGCTACCTCTACTCTCCCGCTTTGTTTCTCTGCTGCCTGCCTTCCCAGTAGATATTTTGCTATAGGTGAAACGGAGACGATGAATAAAATGCCAAATTCTGCTTAGTGCGTCGGAAACATTTTCTGCAAGTGGCAATAGATATCTGGCCAAAGAGCATCAATCCTCTGGCCAGGGAAGTAAAGCAATTCATTCAAACTGTCTACTCAAGAAAAAACAAGTTTGGAAAACTCTATCTGGCAATCCTGAGCCTAATAGAAAACTGTCAGTTAAAAGTGGCTTCTGTTAAGGCGACATATTGAGAAAAGCATGAGCGTTTCCTTAATATGTTACAACACAATACAATAGCAGAGTTGGGAGGGACCTTGGAGGTCTTCTAGTCCAACCCCCTGCCTAGGCAGGAAACCCTATACCAGTGGTAGTCAACCTGGTCCCTACCACCCACTAGTGGCCGTTCCAGCTTTCATGGTGGGCGGTGGGGGTTTTGTCCGATACTGAAGCACTTTCCCTTTTTTTAAATTTAATTGATTTCCCTACTTTATAAATCACCCTTACTGTGGAACCAGTGGGTAGTTAGAAAATTTTACTACTAACAGAGATACAAAAGTGGGTGGTAGATATAAAAAGGTTGACTACCCCTGCCCTATGATTTCCCTTCACTCAATACAATACAATACAATAGCAGAGTTGCAAGGGACTTGGAGGTCATGTAGTCCAACTACCTGTCCAGGCAGGAAGCCCTATACCATTTCAGACAAATGGCTATACAACATCTTCTTAAAGACTTCCAGTGTTGGAGCATTCACAACTTCTGGAGGCAAGCTGTTCCACTGATTAATTGTTGTCATTGTCAGGAAATTTCTCCTCAGTTCTAAGTTTCTTCTCTCCTTGATTAGTTTCCACCCATTGCTTCTTGTCCTGCCCTCAAGTGCTTTGGAGAATAGCTTGACTCCCTCTTCTTTGTGGCAACCTCTGAGATATCAGAAGACTGCTATCATGTCTCCCCTAGTCCTTCTTTTCATTAAACGAGACCTACCCAGTTCCTGCAACCGTTCTTCATATGTTTTAGCCTCCAGTCTCCTAATCCTCTTTGTTGCTCTTCTCTGCATTCTTTCTAGAGTCTACACATATTTTCTACATTGTGGCGACCAAAACCGGATGCCGTATTCCAAGTGTGGCCTTACCAAGGCATTATAAAGTGGTATTAACCCTTCACGTGGTCTTGATTCTATCTCTCTGTTGATGCAGCCTAGAACTGGGTTGGCAGGATATATATGCATTTGATGTTCACAGGATATATATATATGCATTTGATGATTTACAACCACATCATCAATGTGGTTCTATTGTCAATGCTAAAATTGACTGATTTATTATTCTTTATTAAACAAATTTATAGAGCTGCCCAAGTTACATGCGGGTGAGTCCAGGCAGCTGACGACATTGGGGGGAAAATCCACCATATAATAAAACCCATTTTAAAAAAAACCTCCCCCCCCATGGCAGCAAAAACACAATCAAATCAGCCCGATCAAGAGACTGAAAGTGCTGCCCTTCACTGGCTGGCACAGGACTCTTGAGATGGGACTCAAAAGTCTGAGACTTCCACTGTATGAAAATTCTGTAGCTACCTGAAGTTTCCTCCCCTTCTCTTGAGGTAAACAAGAGTAACAAAACCAAGCAGGTTAGCTGAGAAAGACCTCTAGACCAGGAGTAGTCAACCTTTTTATACCTACCACCCACTTTTGTATCTCTGGTAGTAGTAAAATTTTCTAACCGCCCACCGGTTCCACAGTAATGGCGATTTATAAAGTAGAGAAGTAACTTTACTTTATAAAATGTATAAAGCAGAGTTCCAGCAAGTTAAAGCATGCGCGGGCGATACAAATAGTATATTTTCAGAAATTTAAATTGTCACAGGGAATTTTATGAAAACCTAATGAAAATGTTTTTAAATAATGCTATGAAAATTTTTTTAAAAGTCAATTAAATTTTTAAAAAAGGGGAAAGTACTTCAGTATCGGACAAAACCCATACTGCCCACCATGAAAGCTGGAACGCCCACTAGGGGGCGGTAAGGACCAGGTTGACTACCACTGCTCTAGACGTTTCTTAACATGAATGAGAAATCAAAATAGGTAAATAAACTCAGACTAACAATGGACTTCTGCACTGTCTCTATCCACCTGCATTGAAGAAAAAAAAACCACTCATGATGCTGAACAATGTTGGTATTTGTGCATAAGTCGTCAGTAAAAAACTTAACGTATGTGTAGGACATACTAATCTTGGTTGTCACTTTGATTATGTTTTAAGATGGATAAATCCATCTGGGTTTGATTAGTTTATGACTCAAAGCAAAACTCAGAAATTCTTTGCAGCGAGAGATTCATTAAATATCCCTAAGGCAGTGTGGAATCAGTTTCTAATTAACCATGATGACGAATTCTTACCATGGAACTGGTATTCAGAATGGGAGGGACACCCAGTTTAGTAGAGCAGATCTATCCAATCAGTGTTCACAAGCATAATTTTCTGCACATCGCTCTTTAACCTATCAGGTGCATTTGAACGACATCTGATGCAGTGGTGGGTTTCAAATTTTTTTAGAACCTCTTCTGTGGGTGTGGCCTGCTTCGTGGGAGTGGCTTGGCAGTCATGTGACTGGGTGGGCATGGCCAACTTGTAAAATGTGGTGAAACTCACTTAACAATGCTCTTGTTTAGCAACCAAAATGTTGGCTCAGAAACTCTGGCATTTGAAGCATGCAAGTCTTAAAGCTGTCAAGTTACAAGACCCTTCTGGCACCCCTAACCCTCTAGAAAAAAAAAACCCAGGGATGTTCAAACTTGACAGCTTTGAGACTTGTGGACTTCCACTCCCAGAATTCCTCCTCTCGCTCTTCATCTTGATGATGGCCGGACAGGTGGGAAGAGGGACCTGGAACCGGTTCTAAACGGCCCTGTAGATTTGTGGAACCTCTTCTAGGGAAGAGGTTAAGAACTGGCAGGAACCCACCCCTGATCTGATGTAACTTCCAGGAGACACATCTCAAAATTGTAGTCCTGAGACACTTGGAAGGTGTGAGGTTGAGAAAATGTAGACGAGGGATCGTTACACGACCCAAGGAGAAAAATCTGGCTCAATTGTAATATTGCATTTGTAGACACGTCAAGGTCGAGCTTTAGAAGTCTGTGAGCATGCAGCTTGCTCCAACACAGAGGAGATATACAGTATTTAGGGACTGTTGTGAAAGAGAAGCAGCCTGCCTCTGGAGATCCGATTCATGTGTCTTTGCAAACCAATAGGAAATGAATGGCTTGTGCAGCTTCACTGGATACCAACCTGCACATGGCAAAACTGGAATGAGTTTTATTAATGTCTTCAATTGGCTAATCCATCATCTTCTCAACAATGCATTTCTGACAGTTAATTAGGTGCCACACAGTGGAATAATTCACACCGTGTTTAGAATAGTAATCCTTTACTCAACAACAGACCACATTGTGAGCCATCTTGCCAGCATGAGACCTTGGACATCTTAAATGTTTTTTTTCATCCCAGAAGTCTGTTTAATCATGTTGGGTAAATATTTCTGTCGCATGTTTGCAAATGGCTTCATTAGTATTGAAGGGCTAGATTTGGTGCACTGGAAGGTTTCCAGGAGTCATTAACTCCTTCAACTTGCTTCCCAAAAATGTGGCAAAAGCTACTGGCTAAGCGAGCTTTTAAAAAGAGATTGAACACCTTCATGGAGGACAGATCAGTCACTGAATATTAACCAAGGTTGATCTAAGTTTCGTTGTTCAGAAACAGTAAACCTCAGAGCCACCAGATTTTCAGGATCTCGGCTTCCTATTCTTCTCTAAATCTGGAACAGTCAGCCAGGTGATTTCTGTAAGGAAGTAGAATAGGTACCCTGTTTCCCTGAAAATAAGACCTCCTGGGATAATAAGGCCAATTGGGGTTTTGAGTGCATGCGCTAAAATAAGGCTTCCCCCAAAAATAAGCCCTCCCTGAAAATATTGGAACACAGCAGCAGCCAAGAGGTGACCATCCTCACCGCCTCCTGCACCTCAAAAATAATAAGACCTCCCCGAAAATAAGGCCAAGCACTTATTTTGGGGGGTCAAAAGAAAATAAGACACTGTCTTGTTTTCAGAAAAACAAGGTAGAAGGAATAACTCTGAGGAACAGGAGGAAGAAGTGCAACCAAGACAAGAATCAGCTACGGGAAATCTGAGTTCCAGGCCAGATTCAAAGCAAAGCATAATACATTTATTACCTTAGAGCTGAAGTTGGGTAAGGAAGCAGTGAAGAAACAACCTCAGATTTTTCAGATTTATAAAGGAGTAGGATAGTACCATACCAACTTGGAAGAAGGAGAATGAAAGGAAGGGGTACATTTTATTTATTTATTTATTATTCATTTATTATTCAAATTTATAAGCCGCACCCATCTCACCACACAGGGACTCGGGGCGGCGAGTAGCTTTCAGTCTGGGAGCTGAAGTCCTTCAGACTTAAAGTTGCAAAGTTTGCCCACCCCTGCTTTAGCGCATAGAATTGCCAAGAATCAGACACAACTGAATGGGAACATCATCCTTATTACTCAGAGCTCAGCCTCAAGGTTTCTAGGTTTTCCATTTTGACGTTGGCCTTCATGTTTCTTTTTCAGCCCATCCTGTCCTCCGTGCATTCCCATTCGCTTCTGATAACTTTAAGACAGGGATGTCCAAACTTGGGAACTTTAAGACTTGTGGACTTCAACTCCCAGAATTCCCCAGCTGCCATGTCTGACTGGAGAATTCTGGGAGTTGAAGTCCACAGCTCTTAAAGTTCCCAAGTTTGGACACCCCTGCTTTAAGAACTCAATACACGGCAAGGTAAAATTGGAAAAAGAAAAAAAAAGCCTAGTCCAATCCACTTTCCCTTCTTTTGCTCCAACTCTATGTGAGATTATTTGATTTTACCTAGAGACGAAGTCTTCTTTAGACCCCCAGATTTAACACCTGGAAAGGTACGGCAAAGACAAATGAGGCCAGCTACAATGAGTTTAAAAGGAAGCACCTTCAAAGAAAACTGCTTTAAAAAAAAAAAGAGATAATTGTTCTGTAACTATTGCTGCTGGTTCGTGGATCAAAGCAAGAAACTTTGTCGTTATTATTAAGTGCGAAGCAGATGTCCTCAAAGAGAAGACAAGCTAAAACTGTCAGGGAAATTGGGATTTGCTCAAAAAGCCATCTTTCATATGCCGTAGAACAAAAGTGAAATACATTTAGCTATTGACAATGAAGTGGTTTGGACAAGATAGATTTTGTCACTTAGCTTCGCTGGAGATTACTTTCTTTTTGCCACACTAACCGGTCCCTCTGTTGTTGCCATTATTACTCTCACTCTCAGAAGCAGTGGTGGGTTGCGGGCGGTATGCCCAGGTATGGGCGTACCGGAGCTTGCTCAGAGCACTGGATACCGTTCCGGTATGCTGCTCCGAAGGGCCCATCCTCGCTTCTTACCCTTCTTTTAAGTCTTCAGTGCTTCCACGCACAGCGCATACAGCACTGCGCAACACTCTGCTGAGCAGCTGAAGTGTCATGGAGGCTCGTGGAAGCACCAAGGCGCATGCTGTGCACATCCATGTAGACCAGGGGTTCCCAAACCTGGCAACTTGAAGACTTGCGGACTTCAACTCCCAGAATTCACCAGCCAGCATACCATTATTCGTTTCCGGTGAACCCCATTACGAAGTAAAAGACATTTTGGATTCTAGAGTGTGGAGAAATAAGGTTCAATACCTTGTCTCGTGGAAGGATTTCCCTCCTTCCCATACTGAGTGGGTGGATAAACGCCACGTTCAAGCCCCTCAACTGCTTAAGAAATTTTATGCTAAATATCCTAACAAGCCTTGACCACTATTATGTTATTTTTGTGTGTGTATTTTCTCTGAACCCCTCTTGGTAGTTTTTCTGTGTTTCTGTTTTATTCTAGGACTAACGTCTCACTTCTGGAGGGCGGCCGGATGTCAGCCTTTGATTTTGTTCTGCTTTTGCCTGCAAAGGCTGACATGTTGAAAAGGGGGAAGGGCTGGGGGTTGCTAGGCTACTAAGGGGGCAGGAGAGAGAAACGGATGGTTGTTATCACCTTCAGCTAACGAACTGCATTCCATTCTGATGATGCCCTTGAAAGGAACTGCACCTGATGTCGTGGCTGACTTTGCATTGGACAACATGCTGGGGTCAAAGGGGGGAGGTTGGGTTATGCTTTGTTATGTATGTTGCGCGCCTAAATGTTTCATTCCTTGCTTGACTTCGACTGGAGTATCATCATTATCAGTAAAAGTAGCTTTGAACTTTCTAAATGAAGTCAAATGTGTTCTTTCATAAGTCTTTCACAAGTCTTCAAGTTGCCAAGTTTGGGAACCCCTGATGTAGACGCTGCCTAGCCCATTCCAACCGCAGTGGTTGGAACAGAATCCGGAACCCACCACTGCTCAGAAGAATGGGCCTTTCCAGATCCTGCCACTCTGTCCCCCACCTCCGCAGTGCCTGAGGCCACTGCCAACCAGTGAGCAGGCAGAGGACCATTCCTTGAGCGCAAGGACTGCTGGCGTTTAATCATCCCGTACTGTGAATCGGCCAAGCAGCAAGTCTCACACACAGAGGGAGGGAAGGACAGGGGACCAGTGGCAAGGGTGGAGTGTTGGCAGAGGGTCAACCAAGAACGAACGCCCGTGATGGTTTGGCCGCGATGCAACTGCAGGCTAAAGTGGACCTGAAAATGTTGCTGCAATCAATTTCCCTAGACCAGGGGTCTGCAAAGTTGGCTCTTTTAAGACTGGTGGACTTCAACTCCCAGAATTCTGGCTGGGGAATTCTGTGAGTTGAAGTCCACCAGTCTTAAAAGAGCCAACTTTGCAAACCCCTGCCCTAGACCATGCTTGTGGGGCACTCTCAAACTATCACAGCCATGGCTAAAATTACACCAGGGGGAAAGAACTAATTAGTACCATGGCAACACCTAGGATTAAAAGGGGATGTATGGATTTTCTTCTTGGTTCTAAGAACTATTGCCAGGTTTAACAATAAGCAGGCAAGAAAACGATAAAATCTTTTATACATCATAGGCCACACATAGCATTAAAAACAGTCAGGGAGGTTTTCTCTCTATGAACTATTGCAATGCTCAAAATGGTAAGCACGATACAGGTGTTGCTCCATAGAAATAATGAGATGGAGTTCTGTTGTCCTTTGATAACTCAAACACATTTATTCAGTTGAACAAAGGCAAGTGCTTTCTCAAGTTGGAAAAACAGCAAAGGCAGTGTAAGGAAAATATGTGTATATATATATGAATACAGGCACACATTTAGAGTTTATGTACTTAGTTACATAAAAAGAAGCAATTGCACAGCACACAAGGTATAGTACACCATTAGTAGCACACAGCAGATAAGATGACAGGCTTAACACACAGGATAATGTTACTTAAGAAACTTTCAACCACCACGAAGACCTTATTAGCCCTTAACTTCAGCAGTCTCAACATATGTCCCTTCTCCCTCAACAGCCACAAAGTAAGGGGAAGATATGGGACCCAGACAATATGCCATTAAGTAGAAAAGGAGGGGAAGAGTGGGAGGGAGGGGGGGGGAAATAGGGAAGAAAATCATAATATATAAGTATATATTCAAAAGTAAGATACAAAGGGGAAAAACATAATTAGGATAGATTTGAGAAGGAAAGGGAACAAAAAATGATATTCAACTATTTTTGGGTCTGTGGAAAAACCACCGCAAGAAAATAAAAATTAAGAGATGGAAGAGATGCCTACAACAATAGAAGGAAGAGAGCAGGAGAGGAAATGAGAAGAAGAGGAGGGAAGGAAGATAGAGGTGAGGAGAGAAAGATGGAAGAGAGAAGGTGAGAGGGTAGGAAGGGGACAAGGAAGAGAGAACTAGGGTTAGGGAAGATTATGCCAGGCAAGTAAGCTCTACATTCTCTTCTCCCTCAACAGCCACACCTAGCATTAAAAAGGGCCATTGAGCTCTTCTTTCTGGTTCTAAGAACCATCGCCATGGACAAAATTACACCAGGCAAGTAATCGCTACAATCTCTTCTCCCTCAACAGCCACACCTACCATTAAAAAGGGCCATTGAGCTCTTCTTTCTGGTTCTAAGAACCATCGCCATGGCCAAAATTATGCCAGGAAACTATAAAATCAAATATCTACAAGTGAGGTTTGATTAACATAGTGGAGTATCATTCTTGAAGATCATATTCATTCTTCTTTCCCATTCCTTCTTCTGCCATTTTCACCATCAACACTGCAGGCTGCCAACTGGTTTGTCTCTATCCAAAGGCTCTGTAGTACATGTCTTTGAGATTAAAAAAAAATCAACATTACTTCAGCTGCCATTGGAGTTTTACCACTAAAAATAAATAATACTTTACATCCTGTTACAATTACCACAGATGCAAAACTTATTTAGGGAGAATAGACCATCAATTAGTGAATGACCTTAAGCCCGCCTCCCCCTTGCATCTTAACATTTCAATGAAAACAAATTGGAACTAAACTTACCTCACAGTGTGGAACACATCACAGCCAAAGGATAAGAGGACTTGGCCTACAGATATTTTTTTCCTCTCTTCTTTCTTTTTTCAGTTCTTTCTTCATTGTTCCCAGTAAGCATTGTCTATTTTAAGGAAGATTTGGAGCTACAAATGGACTTATCCATCCATCAATCTCAGACACTCAAAAGTAATAAACTCTTTTTGCACGATAAAGGTTATTGGGTACAAAAATATACTAATAGCTCAGGGAGAACTAAAACAGTAGAAAGACTTAGAAGAACAAGGGATTGATATAGGATGGTTCAAACAAATGCAAATACAAACAAGATATGAGAAAGATGTTAGAGTATGGTTTTAATATGGAAAACTCAGAATTAGATGGGATACTCATGGGAATGGATGAAAAATGATTTAAAAATTGTACAGTTATCTATTTAGAATAAATTTAGAAGAAGAGGAGGTTAAAGAAACAATGATAAGATGGGCAGAAGACTTTGGATAATGATGACAGCATACAAAAAGAATTTATATAAAATGTTTTATAGATGCCGTATGTCACCTGAAAGATTAGCAAAAATGTTGAAGGATAAATCAGCTAAATGTTGGAAATGTCACCAATTGCCAGGAATATATTATCATATGTGGTGGATGTGTAGGGACGCAAAAAGCTATTGGGGTTAAAATACAAATATGGTTAGAGAAAATGATACATCAATCCATAGAGTTTAAGCCAAAGGTATTTTTATTGGGTATTCTACCAGAGAAGTATAGTAAAGAAGATTCATATTTGATTGTACAAATAATAACAGCAGCTAGAATTGTATTTGCACAAAATTGGAAAGCAGACAAAATCCCATCGGAAGCGGAGGTAATAAAGAAGATATTAGACTATGCAGAAATGAACAGGTTCACACTGAGAAAAAAGGACAAAGAGGAATGAGTGTACTATATGACATGGGGGCGATTTTATAAGTGGCTTGAAAAAAGATATAAATAGAAAGAAAATGGAACAAAACATGAAATAAATATCTCAGATGACACATGATTAAAATAGGGGGCTGGGAAATAAGAAAATATCAAAATGTAAATATACAGGCAGAAAAATGATATGAATTGACAAATGTTAAATAGCAATTATAAGAATCTATATCTAAGAATGAATTTGAAAGAAAAATTAAAAACAAAAACCAAAATACCCCCCCAAAAATAAACTCTATTCTCCCTCAACATCCCCATCTACCAGTAGAAGAAAAGGTGGAAACAACAGAAAAGAAAGTAAGGAGACGGATTATAGATTGATAACTGATAAAAATCAAGAGAGATAAAGCATTTGTATGGGAGATGGATCGAGCTGATTATTATTTAAGATTCCAGAACATCAAAGAGGAGAAAGGAGAAAACCTAGCAGAGAAGGTCATAGAGATTTTATCGGAGGCCACAGAAAAGAGTAAGGAAAAGATATTAGATTGTATTGATGAAATATTTAGAGTACATACAAGATATGCAATCAGAAACAATTTCTCCAGAGAGGTGCATGCAAGATTCACTAAGAAAACATTAGAGAATGAAATATTGCAAGCATCAAGAAATATTACAATTAAATATAAAACTAGAGCGATAACAGTATTGAAGCGAGTCCCAAGAAAGGTTAGAGATATAAGAAAAGAATAGCATTTCTTAAGAGTCTGATTAAAAAGGGGGTATGCTTCAGATGGCTGGTGCCAGAAGGAATTCTGGTAAATTGGCAGGAACAAAGACACAGATTAGATACGCTAGAGAAGGCAGAAATATTTTTCGAACAACGCATAAAGGTACAAGAAGGAGAGCTGGTGAGAGGAGAGAGGGGAGCCAAATGCCAAGAAGTTTAGGGAGAAGGACCAGAAGGAGATGGAGAAGGAACTGGAAGAGAAAGCATTAAGAGAAGGCGCAAAGGCAAAGGAAGTGAAAGAGCAAAGGGAGATGAGAACAACTAGATCAACTAAACCTATAAATAAATAAGACATGGAAGAATTAATATAGTCTCCATCAATACAAATGGACTAAATTCAGCAACATAAAGAAGAATATTCAATAAATTAGTGAAATTGAAATTGGACATTATATGTCTACAGGAAGTACATATCAGAAAACAACATAAAAAAATTTGGACCAGGGAAAATTAGGTAATTGATATAAGGCATTGGCAGACCAAAGCAGAAAGGGAATAGCGTTATACATTAGAAAGACAATACAATCAAACCAAGTTTTGGAAGACAGGGAGGGGAGAATACTGATGGTGGAGGTAACAATGAACTTCAGAAAGACATTATTAGTAGCAATATATGCTCCAAATGATAAACAAGAATAATTCTACAGGAAATTACACAGAAAGATAATTGAATATGAATATGAGCATATATGTATATTAGGAGACTTTAATGCAATTGAAAGCAATGAAAGAGATTATAAATCCACAAAGGTTTACAAGGAATTGAGGAAAACTCTACCCAAAGCATTCTTTACGATGGTGAAAGAGTTCAATTTACAAGACGCATGGAGAATAAGACACCCAAAAGAAAGTCAATTTTACTCAAATAGCCATTTGTCATAGTCAAGATTGATATGATGTGAATGTCAACAGATTTAAGACAGAAATACTTAAGATCAATACAGAAAGAAGCACCACAACCCAATAATAATGACCTGGAAAGGACAGAGAAAAAGGGGAGATGGACATTAAATACAAAGATATTGAATGAAAAAGCTTTCAGCAATACATGGAAAAAGAACATATTTCTTCCAGGAAAATAGAAAAGAAGATACATCACTTCAGAATGTATGGGACACCTGCGTGAGAGATCTTGCAATGACATATATAGGGAAAAAGAATAGACAGAATAGACAAATTCAAAAGAAACTAGAACTAGAGTATAAGAGGTTGGAGACAGAGTTGCAGAAAAACCCACAAAACAAAAAAGTAAAAAATATGATGGAATTGCAAAAACATAAATTGAACTTGAAAGAAAACGAAGACCTGACAAATAAAATAAAATCAGCAAAACATTTTTGAAAATGCGAATCAACCAGGCTGTTGGCTGGCATACAAGATGAAAAAGGAAAGAGAAAAAAGACTGTTAATCCAATTGATGGATGAAGAAGGGAATTTACAACAGCTGAATGAAAAAAAGAAAAAAATAATAATTGGGAACTACTACAATAAACTATATCAGCATGAGAGAGTTTTGGAAGAAAAAATAAGACAACATTTAGAAAAAGACAGAATAACCAAGATTCCAGAAAAATTTAAGAAGGCACTAGAAGAAAGAATAACAATGATGGAGATAACAGAGGGCATCAAAAGGCAAAAGAAAGGGGAAACACCAGGACCAGATGGATTGCCGGCAGAATTGTATAAAACATTACAAGAAATACTAATTGTTGGAATTATATAATGAGCTACTAAGAGAGGCAAAGATGCCGGAAAATATGGTCAGAAGCATATATAACCCTTATACCAAAAGAAGAGTCAGACTTACAACAAATAAAGAATTATAGACCTATTTCACTATTAAACGTGGATTACAAAATATTTGCTTCAATAATGGCAGAAAGAATGAAGAGACTGCTAAATGAATTTATATATATGGACCAAAATGGATTTCTTCCCAAGAGGCAAATTAGAGACAAGATGTGAATGGTACTAAATATACTAGAGTACTACGAAGCCCACCCAAAGAAGCAAATGGTGTTGCTATTCCTGGACGGCGCAAAAGGCCTTTGACAATGTGAACTGGCAATTCTTGATAATACAATTACAAATGATGGAGTTTGGCGAGGGGTTTATTAATATGATCAAAACAATTTATAATAACCAATCGGCAGAGGTAATGGTAAATGGTGATACGGCTGGAAAGGTGGTGATCTCAAAGAGAACTAGACAAGGGTGTTCACTATCACCATTATTATTTATATAAACATTAGAGATTTAGAACAGAGAAATAAGACAACATAAAGAGATAAAAGGTATGAGGGTTAAGAAAGAAGAATATAAATTACAAGCATTTGCTGATGATTTGGTGTTCATAATGGAAGACCCAATAGAAACAGGATGAAACTAATTGGAACAATAGAGGAGTATGTAAGAAGTAGCAGGTTTGAAGATTAATAAAGATAAAACAAAAATCCTGCTGAAAAACATAACAGAAAAACAGAAAAGAGAGGTAAAAAATGGAAAAACTGGATTTATTCATTAATTTATTTTATTCGATTTGTATCCCGCCCTTCTCCAAAAGGACCCAGGGCGGCGTACAGGGGGTGGAAAAAGTAAAATACGTGGGTATCCATTTGACATCAAGATGTGCAACAATAAAGGAGAATAACTATTATAAGGTGAGAAAACAAATAGAAATAGATTTGGAACGATGGAAAAACTTACAATTCTCACTAATGGGAAGAACAGCGGTAATAAAGATGAACATATTACCAAGAACGTTCTACCTATTTCAAGCGATACCAATAAAACTAGAGAAAAAATATTTTTAAAGTATTAACAAAACAGGGCGGAAATATACGTATATAGCAAGGGAAAAAAGCAAACATTAACAAAAAAATGTTGCAAGAGGTGGGTTTGGATTACCAAATTGGGAATTGTATTATCAAGCAGCAGTATTAACTTGGATGAAGGAATGGATTGTATTGAGAAATACAAGACTTTTCACGTTAGAAGGACATAATTTGCAACTAGGTTGACATGCCTTTTTGTGATATGATAAAAGTAAGATACATAGGTAAATTCCAAAGACATTACGTAACAACATGGGGAAGAGTGCAAAGGAGACATTATTTAGAAATACCAGTATGGCTTTCAACAATGGAAGCATTGACACGTGTAAATATTAGTAACATTAAGAATATTATCAGACGTAAAGATATCTTAACAGGAAGGAGGAGATTAAAACAAAAGCAAGAATTCTAAGAATAAGGGATTAATATAGGTAGGTTTTCACAATTTCAAGGTATGAAAAGGATAAGAGGGAATATGGTTTTAACTTGGGATGCTCAGAGCTGGATAAGACACTGATGGGGGGGGGGGAAGAAACAATCATTAAAAAAGAAATTATAAACTAACCATGTCAACAGCCTATAAAGAAAACTTGTATAAAATATTTTATAGATGGCACATGATGAAATGAAAATGAAATTGAAATGAAATGAAATGAAATGAAATTTATTATTTCTAGACCGCCCCCTCTCCCCATGGGGACTCGGGGCGGTGCACAGGTAGCATAAAAGCAATAAATAACAAACAACAATAAATATACCAACAAAATTTAAGAACCAATTAAATAAACCCTGTGCTAAAATCCCAATTAAACTAAAACCTATTCTATAAAATCCCAAGGCAAGGAGGCTATCCCAGGCCGGCCAGACGGAAAAAGTAAGTTTTTAATTTAAGACGGAAGGAGCGGAGGTCCGTAGTTGTCCTGATGTCGGGGGGAAGGTCGTTCCAGAGGGCCGGGCCCGCCACAGAGAGCGCCCTTCCCCTGGGTGTCGCCCGCTGACACAGTCTAGTGGACGGCACCCGGAGAAGCCCCTCTCTGTGGGAGCGAATCGGCCATGAGGATGTATGAGGCAGGATCCGATCCTGCAGATAGCTAGGTCCCGAGCCATGGAGCGCTTTAAAGATGATGATTAGCACCTTGAAGCGCACCCGGAAGACGACAGGCAGCCAGTGCAGCTCGCGCAAGAGCGGTGTTACATGGGTAGACCTTGCGGTCCCCATAATTGCTCGCGCGGCTGCATTCTGGACTAGCTGAAGCCTCCGGGTGCACCTCAGGGGCAGCCCCATGTAGAGAGAGTTACAATAGTCCAGTCGGGATGTCACGAGAGCATGAGTGACTGTGCGAAGGGCGTCCCGATCCAATAGGGGGCGCAATTGGCGAACCAGGCGAACCTGGTAAAACGCCCTCCTGGCCACGGCTGTCACTTGATCTTCCATGGACAGCCGGGCATCCAGGAGGACACCCAAATTGCGCGCCCCATCCACAGGGGCAAGATGTTCGCCCCCTATGGCCAGCGATGGAGTAAGCTGGTTGAATCGGGCAGCCGGAAACCACAGCCACTCGGTCTTGGTCGGGTTGAGCTTGAGTCCGTTACTTCCCATCCAGATCCGTACAGCTTCCAGGCACTGGCACATCACCGCTACGGCATCGTTGGGGTGGTTTGGGGTAGAAATGTACAGCTGGATGTCGTCAGCGTACAGATGGTATTCTACCCCAAAACCACGGATGATCTCACCCAGCGGCTTCATGTATGTGTTGAACAGGAGGGGCGAGAGGACCGACCCCTGAGGCACCCCACATGTGAGGGGTCTCGCGGTCGACCTCTGCCCCCCTGTCAACACAAATTGCGATCGGCCAGAGAGGTAGGAGGAGAACCACCGTAAAACGGTGCCTCCCACCCCCAACCCCCCCAGCCGATGCAATAGGATACCATGGTCGATGGTATCGAAAGCCGCCGAGAGGTCTAATAGGACCAGGATGGAGGAACAACCCCCATCTCTGGCCCTCCAGAGATCATCAACCAACGCGACCAATACCGTCTCGGTGCTATGCCCGGGCCGGAAGCCGGACTGGCGCGGATCTAGATAGTCTACTTCCTCCAGGTGACGGGGAAACTGTTGTGCCACCACACTCTCGACAACCTTCGCCAAAAAGGGAAGGTTGGAGACGGGACGATAGTTGTTCAAAATAGCTGGATCCAAGGAGGGCTTCTTAAGGAGGGGCCTCACCATCGCTTCTTTTAGGGGAGCAGGCAAGGCACCCTCACTCAAGGAAGCATTGGCCACCTCCTGGAGCCAGCCTCGTGTCACCTCCCAGGATGCCAGTACAAGCCAGGAGGGACACGGGTCCAATAAACATGTGGTGGCTCGCAGTCGCCCACGTAACCTGTCCATATCCTCGGAAGTGACGGAGTCAAATTCCTCCCAAACAAGATCTCTCTCGTGGCATCCCACTGGGCCATGAATGGGGGGTAACTCGTTCTGTATCTGAGCGATTTTCTCCTGCAGAAAAGTCACAAATTCCTCTGCTCTACCCTGTAGCGGGGCTTCCCGCACCCTCTGTTGAAGGAGGGAGCGGGTCACCCTAAACAGGGCGGCAGGGCGGTTTTCTGCGGATGCTATGAGAGTAGCGCAATGATGACGTTTGGCTACTCTCAGCGCCACAATGTAAGTCCGTAAATGGGCTCTTACCTGTGTCCGGTCAGATTCAGAACGAGAAGACCTCCATCTACTCTCTAGGCATCTCTTGCGGCGTTTCATCACCCCCAGCTCCTCGGTAAACCAAGGAGCCAGGGTGTTCCGCCGCCGCAAGAGAGGCCGCAAGGGCGCGACCCGATCCAAGGCTCCCGTGGTCGCACTATTCCATGCGGCCACGAGGTCCTCCATCGGGGCGCGGGTCAGGGGTACAGGAACTGGCCCAAGCGCCGTTTGGAACCCATCCGGGTCCATCAGGTGCCTGGGGCGGAACCAGATTGGTGACTCAGGTCCCGCCTCCCCGTGGAGGGGATCAGCGGTCGGAAAGATGCCGGAACAACTAGCTAAGATGTTTAAAGATAAATCAGCGAAATGTTCGAAGTGTCAACAACAAACATGTTCATGCTATCACATGTGGTGGACATGTGCAGAAGCAAGGAAGTATTGGACCAAAATAAGAACATGGTTAGAAGAAATATTACAACAAAAGACAGAGCCCAGACCAGATATATTTTTATTGGGTATCCTTCCAGAGAAATATAAAGAAAGAAGAAAGAAGATACCTATCTGAGGATGCATGCAACTACAGCAGCGAGAATTGTATTTGGTCAAAATTGGAAATTAAATAAGGTACCCAACAGAAGAGAAGAGAATAAAAAAATTCTAGACTGTGCAGAGATGAACAGATTGACTTTGAAAATAAAGGATAAAGAGGAATCGGTGTATTTCAAGACATGGGGAAGATTTAATGAATGGTTAGAGACATACAGAAAAGAAAGTAAGGGGAAGATATGGGACCCAGACAATATGCCATTAAGTAGAAAAGGAGGGGAAGAGTGGGAGGGAGGGGGGGGAAATAGGGAAGAAAATCATAATATATAAGTATATATTCAAAAGTAAGATACAAAGGGGAAAAACATAATTAGGATAGATTTGAGAAGGAAAGGGAACAAAAAATGATATTCAACTATTTTTGGGTCTGCGGAAAAACCACCGCAAGAAAATAAAAATTAAGAGATGGAAGAGATGCCTACAACAATAGAAGGAAGAGAGCAGGAGAGGAAATGAGAAGAAGAGGAGGGAAGGAAGATAGAGGTGAGGAGAGAAAGATGGAAGAGAGAAGGTGAGAGGGTAGGAAGGGGACAAGGAAGAGAGAACTAGGGTTAGGAAAGATTATGCCAGGCAAGTAAGCTCTACATTCTCTTCTCCCTCAACAGCCACACCTAGCATTAAAAAGGGCCATTGAGCTCTTCTTTCTAGTTCTAAGAACCATCGCCGTGGCCAAAATTAAGCCAGGAAACTATAAAATCAAATATCTACAAGTGAGGTTTGATTAACATAGTGGAGTATCATTCTTGAAGATCATATCCATTCTTCTTTCTCATTCCTTCTTCTGCCATTTTCACCATCAACAATGCAGGCTGCCAACTGGTTCTTCTCTATCCGAAGACTCTGTAGTACATGTCTTTCAGATAATTTAAAAAAAAATCAAAATTACTTCAGCTGCCATTGGACTTTTACCACTAAGAATAAAGAATACTGTACATCGTTTAACAATTACCAAGGATGCATACGGTAACTAATGTAGGGAGAATAGACCACCAATTAGTGGATGACCTTAACCCGCCTCCCACTTGGCATCTAAAAATTTCAGCGAATATTAAATGGAATTAAACTTACCTCACAGCGTAGAACACATCACAGCCGAAAGATAAGAGAGTTTGGCCTGCAGATATTTTCTTCCTCTCTTCTTTCTTTTTTCAGTTATTTCTTCATCGTTCCCTGTAAGCATTGTGTCTATTTTAAGGAACATTTGGAACTACCAATTCGCTTATCCCTCCATCAATCTCAGACACTCAAAAACAATAAAATCTATTCTCCCTCAACAACCACACCCGGTATTAAAAAGGGCCATTGAGAAATTCTTTCAGGTTCTAAGAACCATCGCCATGGCCAACATTACGCCAGGCAAGTAAGCTCCACAATCTCTTCTCCCTCAACAGCCACACCTAGCATTAAAAGGGGCCATTGAGAAATTATTTTGGGTTCTAAGAACCATCGCCATGGCCAACATTATGCCAGGCAAGTAAGCTCTACAATCTCTTCTCCCTCAACATACTCTGGTTTCTCTTCAGATCGTATAAATCTTTTGCCTTTTTTTTTCTCCCTCAACAGCCACACCTAGCATTCAAAAGGGCCATTGAGAAATTCTTTCGGGTTCTAAGAACCATCGCCATGGCCAAAACTACGCCAGGCAAATAAGTTCTATAATCTCTTCTCCCTCAACAGCCATACCTAGCATTAAAAAGGGCCATTGAGCAATTGTTTTGGGTTCTAAGAACCATCGACATGGCCAACATTACGCCAGGCAAGTAATCTCTATAATCTCTTCTCCCTCAACAGCCATACCTAGCATTAAAAAGGGCCATTGAGCAATTCTTTTGGGTTCTAAGAACCATCGCCATGGCCAACATTACGCCAGGCAAGTAAGCTCTGCATTCTCCCTCAACAGCCACACCTAGCATTAAAAAGGGCCATTGAGCAATTCTTTTGGGTTCTAAGAACCATCGCCATGGCCAACATTACGCCAGGCAAGTAAGCTCTACAATCTCTTCTCCCTCAACAGCCACACCTAGCATTAAAAAGGGCCATTGAGCAATTCCTTCGGGTTCTAAGAACCATCGCCATGGCCAACATTATGCCAGGCAAGTAAGCTCTACAATCTCTTCTCCCTCAACATACTCTGGTTTCTCTTCAGATCGTATAAATCTTTTGCCTTTTTTTTTCTCCCTCAACAGCCACACCTAGCATTCAAAAGGGCCATTGAGAAATTCTTTCTGGTTTTAAGAAACATCGCCATGGCCAAAGTTATTCCAGGCAAGTAATCTATACAATAATAAATCATGGAATGAACAATACACCAATCAAGGATATGTCAAACAAGTGAACAACTGACAAACATCAAAGACCTGTTCTACCATCACAGAAATGACAAGCCACTAAACCTTAACTTGAGAGCAACTCTCTCCCAGCACTGATATCCCCTAGTTTGGGAATGAAACATCCACAAGGAAACCCCCAATCTAATAAAGCACCAAGGATCCTTCATTTCAACCACGACACACATATCTTTATTTGCATACATCATCATATTCAAGTTCATTACCAGATTTACTTTCAGTTCTAAGAAGTCTGACTGGTACTGGCATTCCTTTGAAGAGAGTCCCGGTTGATTCGCCCTCACTGCTCGCTCAGAAACTCAAAGGGTCACCCAGTGGAACCCCCGAGAAGCCATCCAGTGTGAGTCTCCCAGAGTTGCTCAGGGATTGAATGAGATAGGCAGCGGCCGTCTACCCGGCTCATTCAATCTCAGCGTCAGAGAGTGGACGTTCAGGGACCAAACAATGTCCACAAATAGGGGCATCCCCACACTGTGTTGATATGGGAATGCTTGTGGGTCTACCACATCCAATGGCTAAAATTATCTCACATCAGAAATTGTTTATATGTTTTAGATACTTTTGTCATATTTATGCCTACTGTTTTGTCATCATCCCTTTTTTTTTATTTTACAAAACTTTGCTAAGGCATGCCTTGCTTAGAGTAAGCTTTAGCAAGGCACAAAGGTTTTTTGCAGTAATGAGCCACATGTTGCCAACAGCACCTGTCAGGCTTCTTGGTTAAATGCAGCACTGAATAGTTAATGAAACTGACTTACCTTTGATGTCTTCAGTTTTGACTCATTTTGTGTAGTGAGTGCCTTTGAAATTTTTTTTAAAAAACCAACAACACAACATCACCAAATGTTCCCCTGATGTTTGGAGTCTAGAAAACCAATTCAGCAATTTTACAAAGGGGCTTTTATGCATTTTACCTTTGAGAAAAAGAAGCAAGATACAATGAATTGGAATGTCGTGCCCTTGAGAATACCTCAAACCACAGGTTTTTACTGTTGCCAAAGATAGGACCTCCAGCCCCAGGAGTTCTCTTAGTCTCCAGGAACAGGAAGACATCCCCAAAATCTCTTCAGGCCCTGAGAGTTTACCTTCCTGCAATAAAGTCATGGTCAGCTCCTGGACCTGAAGCAATTTTAGTTAATTTTTTACTTTAGTTCCCGGAAGTAGATAGTCCTCTACATTATTTTGCTTCTGTTAATGACTTGAGCTTGGCTAGATTTATCTCAGGTTCCAAGAACTCACTTTATTCCTAAAAGCCAGGTCAGTTTCTGGACTTGAAATAATGTTACATTTTGCCTTAGCTGAAGTAGCTAGTCCTCTACAAGTTTTGCTTGTAGAGAAGGAAAGGGGGAGTAGAGTAGAATAGAGGAGGGGAGAGGAAGGGGGAGGGGAATAAAATATAAAGAAAATAGAATAAAGAAAATAGAATGGAGAATAGAGAAAATAGAATAGAGAAAGTAATAGAAAATAGGAGAGAATAAAATATGTATAATAGAATATAGAGACTAGAGAATAGATTAGATTTATTTGGCCAAGTAATTTAAGAACTTGAGCCTTGCATAAAATTACCTCAGGTCCCAAGAATTCATTTTATTCCTGCGTGCAACGTCAGTTCCTGAGGTGTTTTATTTTTTTACCTTTAAAGCTATTTTTAATTTTGACTCAAACTGGGGTCCTTTGGTCCTTTCAACAGGACATTGCTGGGATTACCTGAGAGTTCCACCAATATTTTACTAAAAGAACTTAAGCTTTGCCTCAAGACCTGACTTTATTTCTAGAAAGTAAGGTCAAACTCCTGGACCTGAAAGTAATTTGTTAACTTTTTGCCTTGAGTTACTAGAAGTAGCTAGTCCTCTACATCTTTTTGTTTCATTTAGGAACTTGAACCTTGGCTAAAATTTCCTCAGGTTCCAGGAATTCACCTTATTCAAGATATAGGGCTCAACTTCCATGGACTGAAGCACTTTTGACTAAACTGATTTTAACGTTTATTCACCTGTGGTCATTTAGACCTTTTCACTGCACACGCTAAAATTGCCTCAGCTTCATTTCTCCTCAGCTAATTTTAACTCTTATTCACCTGTGGTGGTTTAGCCATTTTCACTGCACATGGCAAAAATTGCCTCAGCTTCACTTCTTCTCGGCTAATTTTAACTTACTCCTCACCTGTGGCGATTTGGTCCTTGTTTTTTTAAGGGACATGACTGAGATTACCTCAGCTTCCAACAAATTTTTACTTCCAAAATATCGAGTCTTGGCTAAAATTATCCAGGACGCAGAAATTCGCTTTAATCCCTGAGAGAAAGCACTTCGTGGGACTGAGGTAATTCACCACAGGTGAGCTGTGTCACTTAAAATAAAACGACGTTGAGACATTAGCTCAGCCACCAGTGGCGTTTTAATCCTAAAAATATATTCCGTGGTAAAAATAATAATTACCACATGCGTTTTCCTTACGCCCCGAGGCTATTAATTATTTCCCCCCCCCCCTTCCTATCTCACCACCTCAGCTAAATTACCTCAGAACGCAAGAGGCCACGTATCGGTGTAAGGCACGAAGTCTTCGGCTGCGGAGGCGCAATTGGGAGAGGCTTTGGGTTATTTTTTCCCCTCTCCCGCTCCGCAGCAGCATCTCTTTCGAGGAATGAGAGATGCTAAGGCGGCGGCGTCCGCTGCTTCGGCAGCGCGCGCGCTCTTTTTACCTCAGCCTGAGGAGCCCGCCGACTTTTTAAACTGTCCCCGCCCTTCGGAGGCGGCGCGTGAGGCGGCTCATCGCGGCCAGGTGTGCGCCGCGGCCGCACAGGTGAGGGCGATTCGGAGGCAGTCTGTCCGCGCGCCTGTGTGTGAGGGTTGCAATGCCTTCTCCTCCAGGCCACACCTGGGGACCCATAGGACTACAAATCCCATCCGTCAACCAGCGTTCGTCCCTTTTGCATGAGACGCTGGCAATGCAATAGAATTTGGAATGGAATAGAATTTGGAATAGAATTTGGAATTAGAATAGAAATTAATTAGAATAGAATTTGGAATAGAATAGAATTTGGAATAGAATAGAAATTAATAAGAATAGAATAGAATTTGGAATAGAATAGAATAGAAATTAATATGAATAGAATAGAATTAGAATAGAATAGAAATTAATAAGAATAAAATAGAATAGAATAGAAATTAATAAGAATAGAATTAGAATTGAATTGAATTGAATTGTTTATTGGTCAAGTGTGATTGGACACACAAGGAATTTGTCTTTGGTGCAGAGGCTCTCAGTGTACATAAAGAAGAACAAAATATAATACATTCATCAAGAATCATAAGATACAATACTTAGTGATACTCATAGGTTACTAATAAGCTATCAAACCGTATTAGGAAACAAATAAAAACAGTATAAATTGAAAGATACAAGCAACATGTTTATAGTCATAAGTGGGGAGAGATAGATACTAGGGAGGTAGATACTAGGAAATTATCTCTATTATCTTTGCAGAGTTCCGTTGAGGACTGAGAGATCAGAGGGAGACTTTGGGTTTATACTAGGGATGCTTTGGATAACAAGTCCCATCAGCCACCTCCAGGGTGGGGTGTTGATACAGACCATCCCTTCTTGCAACAGTGCAAGAAGTTTAACAGCCCCCCCCTTTAAAACACTCATTGTTTAAAGAAAATCTGAAAATGTAATTAAAAAATAAAGTTATGATTATACAGTATGTGAACGTATGTGTATATATATGTGTGTGTGGGTATACATAAATTGTATATGTATATACACACATGTATATGTATACACACACATGTAAATACACAAGTATATACACATGTAAATGTATACACACACACCTGTAAATATATATATATTTACACACACACATAGTATAGGAGATGCTTTGGACTACAAGTCCCATCCCTTTGCAGGGTGGGGACTGATGGGGATTAGCTCTCTTGCAATAGAGTGCCCCTCTAGTTGTTGGCTCCTCCCCACCTAAAATCCAAGCCCCTTTTTTCTGTTTTTGAGATTTGCTTGCATTTCCCCCACAATGTTACAATCTTGCCAAGCAGCCCTTGTGTGTATATTACTTGTGCAAAGACTGACTTTGTTATTGTTTCCAGTTTCTTTTTAAGAAAACAAAAAATTCCAGGACTGCTTTGCTTTGCTTAGCTAAGAATTTTGCTTAAATGTTAGAAAGGAGTTTGTGACACACAATGTCTTAAATCCCTGATAATGAGGGTGGGGGGTGGGAGGAAATGATCCAAATTTGAAATTGTTTTCTTCTTTCTCTATTACAGGAACTCTTCTCTCCATTCCACCCCAGTTCAATGCTTTCCAAGGCGGTGCTTGTCCAAAAGTTGCAAAATAATAAATGGCTATCTTGGTTGGGTCCCTTTATTCGTGGTTTAATTGTAGTTTATGGAACTAGCCAGATTTTCCTAGACCCCTTAAACTCACTTCTGCTAAAACATCCTTAAACTGGTGGGCTATTTTCCTCCCCAATCGGCCCATGAACCCATCGTACATATTATACAATAATACAATACAATAGCAGAGTTAGAAGGGACCTTGTAGGTCTTCTAGTCCAGGGGTCCCCAACCTTTTTGGCACCAGGGACCGGTTTCATTTAAAAAAAATTCTGCGGACCGGTGGGCATGGCTCGGCCGGCGTAGAGGGGGACCTTGGGGGGGAGGGGGAACAGGTGGCGCATGCACGTAGGGGGGGGTGAGTCGGCTCACTCACCCCTCTAGGCCCCCAATGGAGCGAGCAGCCGCATCTGCGCTCTCCCGCCCCCAGCATGCGCTCTGCCCAGGGGACTGCCCCTCCCTCCCTCCTCCTCCTCTCCGGTCCTGCGGCCCGGTTCCTATCAAGCCATGGACCGGCACCGGTCCATGGACCAGGGGTTGGGGACCCCTGTTCTAGTCCAACCCCCTGCGTGGGCAGGAGCCTTATACCATTTCAGACAAATGGCTAATATTCTGTCATTAACAAGCTGCGTTTGGAGCTCCCTTGGTTGCTTTCTCCTAAACACGACGAGAATGATGCTAATATGTTTTTATTGTTCTCTTTGTTGTCTTGCAGTGAGGAACATTCGGGAACAAAGCTGCCAAGGGAGAGATTGAAACTCTCCCAAGTCATGCACAGCAATCCCCATAGAGATCAGGACCCAACATCTTCCTCTAATTAAAATAGATTGGCAAAGTCGTTTCTGTGCTACATAAGTACTGCCATTCGTAATTAATGATCCAGAAATGCCCACTCTCAATTCATTCTCTCCTAGAACGGAATGGGAGGCAGGATGGAAGTGGGCTGCTTTGGAAAAATGGAGCCCAGACTCCAATCTTCTCAGCTTTACTTCGATCTTCACTGAACCCTGCTCTCAAGGAAGCCCCAGCTCTAGAATCAAATAATATGTTGAGACTCTATTAAAAGAAGAGACAAAAACCTAGCCTAAGAAAACTCATGATTTTCTCCCTGTGCAGATAAATCTCAATCAGATATTTGCAAAACAAAATTTCTTAAGTAAGGATTCAATTTAGCTTCTCTCAAGTTTCTCATCAGCATTCATTACACAGGCAATGATTGTAGACAAAGGAACCTTTCACATTTATGAACATCTTCAAAACATCATCCCTTATTTTGTTAAAGATTCAGCTAATAAAATTAGTGTACTCATACACACATTCAGAAAGAGAGAGAGAGACTTACAATATGAATGCACAGTCATTTATTTACTCATTCCTAGCCTCATTTCGTTTTGCTGTGTTATTTATTTGAAGGATTTCTTTCCTTTTTCTGAAATTGAGCATAATCATAAATGTAGAAAGGACAAATGAGATACTCTCAGTTACCCAAAACAAAATAAATTGCTTAGCCATGTATGGACAAAATTCTCTGATGTCATGATAACCACCATTGGCTAAAGCAGGGCAACTTTAAGCCTGGTGGACTTCAACTCCCAGAATTCCTCATCCAAAGCTGACTGGGAATTCTGGGAGTTGAAGTTCACCAGGCTTAAAGTTGCCACGGTTGGAGACCCCTGGACTAAAGGATTTGCCATAAATTCTAGAGCAAAACAGCCACAAAGACGTGAGAGAATTTATCTTAACTTTCTTTTGTGTTTTTCTATTGATAGTTTTAAATGTTTTTAACAATTTGTTAAATCACTTAGAGTCACTGCGAGATAGCCAGCTTCTAAACATAAGCTGTTATGGTTGGTCATATGATCAGCCAGATGTTTAGACTGCATTTGGCATTGTTATCCACCTATCGAGTCCTCCCCAAGGACCTGGGATAGGCAGACAATGTTGTTTGTTATTGTTAAAGGTATTGTTGCAGGATGTAAGCTGTTCTGAATAAAAGCTTCCATTTGCAATTGACTGGTGGTGATTTTGTCAATGCTGATGGTATTCAAGCAATGCTCCAGATGTTTTAAAGTTGCACCCCAGATGCCTCTCATTATTGGTACTATCTTTGCTCTCTTTTGCCATAGTCATTCTACTTCTATTTGCAGGTCCTTATATTTTGTTATCTTCTCCAGTTCTTTCTCTTCTATTCTGCTATCTCCAGGTACTGTGTTAGGCTCCCAATTAACGAGCGGCTATGCCCTTGCGACAGAGCCGAGGTTGAAACTGCGGAGCATGTCCTTCTATCTTGCCCCATGTATAACGCAGACAGATCTAAGTTACTGTCTCTCCTTGAAACCATCCCTTCTAGACTCAATGGTTGTAACTTGATGGCCCACTGCCTAGGAGATGGCTCTCCATATATCACTTTTCAGGTCTCAAAATTCTTCTTAAGAGCTGTAACCATTAGGGGAGAATACTGTAACCTCCCACGGGGGGGTTAGCCTAGCCTCCCATGGGGACTTTTAGAAAGTTTTAAATTGGGTATTTTAATAATTTGGTTTTTAGCATAGGATTAGGATAGTTTAATATATATTTTAAATTATGTATTTATTTTTGTACTTTTGTATGTTTTTAAATTTCCTGTGCGCCGCCCTGGGTCCTCTGTGGAGAAGGGCGGGATATAAATATAAATAAATAAATAAATAACCTTCCTTAGTTAAGCTATTGGCGATCCATTGTTATGATATTATGATAATAATTATTTTTATTTTTATTATTATTTTTAACGTTTCTTCCTGTAGTACTTGTGTTTTGGTCTGTGACCGTAAATAAAAGTATATATATATATACTTTCTAGCAATACCTGTGTCGTAAAAATATCCCTATATAAAAAACAAAGGGAAACCACAAGCAGCCACAAGCAATAAATCTTACTTTAAGATCAGAGGTTTATTGTTTCATGAGCAATTTAGAACATGAACAGCCAACATAGCAATGCAATTGCCCAACAAACTTATATTTTAAATTTCCATTGCAATGGGTTCCTTTATAGCAAATAGCAGGTCCTACAAGATTTGCTATCTGGCAAAGGACACCATTCCCATCTCAACCCACATTACTTATGTCTTATTTTTCACTGACCTATGCATCCCATAGTTTCACTTCCTTGTTCTTTCTTACTTTCTTACAGACCGTCACTGACCATCACTCTCTGCAAACACCCATGTACATTTTGTGAGAAAGAAAAAAATATAGCCTATTGATCTATTATATTCAATAAGTCCTATGGACGATAAAAGGACCCAGAAGAAAGAGATATGAACCAAAGTGTTCAGCTACGATTTCAAAATTTACCAGAAATATTTGTAATCCTACTGAACCGTTGCTAACTGTAAAATATGTTTTTTGCAAAAGATGCACTTATATGGATTTGTTTAACTGGCCTAGCGTAACCTCCATTATTGACTTTTAGATAGTTTTAAATTTTGGGATTTTAATTTGGTTTAATAATAATAATAATAATAATTTAATTTATAACCCGCTCTCTCTCCCAGAAGGGACTCGAGGCGGGGCACAGGGAATTTAAAATACATATAAAATACAAACAGTATACAATAATAAAATGAAATTAAACTAACCCTGCGCTAAAATCCCATATTAAAACTAACCCCAATCTAAAAAGAGACTACCCTAGGCCGGCCAAGCGAAACAGATGTGTCTTTAATTTTAGGCGGAAGGAGCGGAGGTCCGTGGTTGTCCTAATATCGGGGGGAAGGTAATTTGGTTTTTAGCGCAGGATTTTATTAGAATGAGTTTTTTAAAAATTTTATATGTTTTGTATGTGTTTTTAGTATTCCTGTGCGCCGCCCTGAGTCCGTTTGGAGAAGGGCGGGGTATAAATTTAATTAAATAAATAAATAAATAAATAAATAAATAAATAAATAAATAAATAAATAAATAAATAAATAAATAAATAAATAAATAAATAAAACAGGAAGAATGAAACTGTTGGAAATGAGGAATGGAAAGTAAGGTACACAGGTGTTCAAGAAAAGTGACCGTTAGTGAAGCTGTGAATCACGTATGTGGTCAGAGGAACATTATAAAAGATAAGGTTCAAGATCGGCTGGGGGCTCTTTGATTTACAGCAGTCCTTGTAGGGCTTGCTATTTCTCATTGGCCCTCTGCATTAATATTTTATTTTTTTATTTATATTCGATTTATATACCGCTCCTTCTCCATCGAGATGGACTCGGGGCACATATGCTAATGTGTAGCAGGAAATCGTGTGCTACCAATACAGGACGAGGCCACAATTGAGTCAGAGAAACAGGCTTTATTGTGCGCACAGACTCAGAGCATTTATATGTCAGATTCTGAGCCTCCTGGTTACACTCAGAGGGTCACTTTTATATCTCGTAAACTCAGTTACGCATAGGCGTTATGCTGCATTAGCCTTCTGATCAGTGAAAAACAGGAAAACAGAAAAAATACAGAAAGGAGACGTTGAATAACTGCTGAATTTGCTATATTTCTACATATGGTCTTATCTTACACCATCTGTGACTTTTGGTCTACACATGTACTTGTCACCAAGTTACAGGATTTTAGTCATATATCAAGGACATAGTTCATTGAAGTTATGTCTTAAGCAAGCTCCTCTTTCTCTAAGCAAGTTGCAATAATTATAGCACATAAGTAAATCAACTTCTTCATTATATGATATGTTCTGATTAATGTCATGCCTATATTTTATAGCCCTTTTATCCTTCTGCCTCAATGCAGTGTATTATTGCTATTACAGTGATCCCTCGTTTTTCGCGGTTAATGGGGACCGGAACCTTCCGCGAAAACTGAAAAACCGCGAAATAGGATTCACACCGGAAACTTGAGTTGGTGGACATCGTTTAAAGCAAGCACTAGGGGGCGCTTGCCTCCTACCGATGCATTTTTTTTTCTGTATTTTTGAAAAACCCGCGAAGCACTGAAGCCGCGAAACATGAAGCCGCGAAAAACGAGGGATCACTGTATATCTTTCATATCTATTCATTTCTAATGTTCCGAATTATTAGAAACAATAAACCTCTGATCTTAAGGTAAGAATTTTTGCTTGTGTTGTTGCCTTTGTTTCTTATTGGAATTTTCCTATGATAATTTGAAGTTCTCAATCAAACACTTGTTTCCTTCAGTTCCTCATTTCCCACCATCTCATTCTTCCTGCTCTAAATATAATAATAATAATTATTATTATTATTTAATTTCTTGACCGCTCCTCTCCCCACGGGGACTCGGAGCGGTGCACGGGGAAAACTAAAACCATAAATACAATACAATCAAAACAACATCTTAAAAACAAATTAAACAGTGCCTGTGCTAAAATACCCATTATAACTAAAATTCCCTACACAACTAAAACCCCATAGAGAGAGACTACCCCAGGCCGGCCAAGCAGAAAAAATATGTTTTTAATTTCAGACGGAAGGAGCGGAGGTCCGTGGTTGTTCTAATGTCGGGGGAAAGGTCATTCCAGAGGGCTGGGCCCGCCACAGAGAGAGCCCTTTCCCTGGGCGTCGCCCGCTGACAAAGTCTAGTGGACGGCACCCGGAGAAATCCCTCTCTGTGGGAGCGAATTGGCCGTGAGGATGTATGAGGCAGGATCCGATCCCGCAAGTAGCTAGGTCCCGAGCCATGGAGCCATATATCCATACAACTACAGACTTTGCAGGAAAAGCAGCACAAAAGTCAGACACTATTTCAGCCCGTTTGAAATAGGTACATTGCAACTATGTTAGTTTAAAACTTTGGTTCAGTGAGGCCTGCAAGCTCACTCCTAGGGCTATTACCTGCAGCTTTCCAATGGATATTTTCTCCCCTGACACCCGTGTCTTGCAGAAACCAGATGACACCGCCTTCTCTTTATTAATTGTTTCAGGTTTGGAGGTTGGTTCCCTATTTTGTACTTTATTGAACTGGGACCCTAAAGAAGTCAAAATAACTTTCCTTGTATTCTTACGTTGCAGTGTTTTTCTGCACGCCCTAGACAAAGTCATCATGAGATGCACTGACAAAACATGATGCCTTTGATAACACAACAGACTGAGCAACAGGGAATGACCAGTTCTTACATGCTTCTTCCTGAGAAGCAGTGATTCATAATTCATCAGACTAGCTTCTGCCTATGATATTCTTTTCGATAATTATCTAGGAAGAAATACATCTTGAAAGGACAAGGATGACCCTCTTGAAAATGGCAACTCTTTGGAGTTGACCCAAGGTCAAGCAAGCGGTTGAGTTTAATTCTTCTTTTATTTGTACTGCAATCTCTTTAATTGCAGCTTTTCCATGTTATTCATCAGCTCGAGACTTCCCGCTGGAGAGTCCCACTAATAAGGCGAGCTATTGATAGGAGCAGCTTCCCAGTGCCGGGGATTAAAAATGAATGGAGTGTTTACCTGTAGATCATTTTAATGGGCAGCAAAATCCATTCTCATGATAGAGCCATAAATGTCACTTTCAGTCAGTCCCAGCAAAATACATGTGTAATGGATGACGTGCTGTGGTTATGCTCAACCAGAAGTTTCTCAAGGAAACCTGACTTGCATCTCTCTAAGATGATAAGCCAAACGAGGAATTTAGATCAGCCGATGGAAGGAGTCGAGGGAATAAATGGGGAACTCATCAAATTTGCAGATGACACCAAGCTGGCAGGAATAGCCAACACTCCAGAAGATAGGCTTAAGATACAGAAGGATCTTGACAAACTTGAACATTGGGCACTATCTAATAAAATGAAATTCAATGGCGAAAAGAATAAGGTTCTACATTTAGGCAACAACAATGAAATGCACAGGCACAGTATAGGTGGTACCTTGCTCAATAGCAGTAACTGTGAAAGGGATCTTGGAGTCTTTGGGCTCACTTATGGTTGCAGGTCAAGGACTACTTGTATGATGGCATGGAGGACTGTTGCAAAAATAAAACAATTCAGCGCACTCCAAAGGGCGACCAAGGAAGGAAGACAACAAAATGCAAGAAAACATTACCACCCATCCTAGAACTAAGGAGAAATTTCCGGACAGTGGGAACAATTACTCAGTGGAACGACTTGCCTCCAGAGTTTGTGGGTGCTTCAACCCTGAAGGTTTTTAGGAAGAGATTGGACAACCATTTGTCTGAAATGGTTATAGGGTTTCCTGCCTGAGCAGGGGGTTAGACTAGAAGACCTCCAAGGTCCCTTCCATCTCTGTTAGTCTTATTATTTTGTTGGTGTGGTGGAATGCAGTCTGGATTCCCAGGAAGGAGGAGCTGAATTCTAGAGGACCAAGAGATAGAAAAGACTTGGTTGGTAGAAAAAGTTAAGAACGCTCCTCCTTGGCAATTGTGATTGTATATCTTTATCAATGCAAACAGTTGCTTTAGTTTGGCGAGATTTCTGTCTGCGGGTGAGAAAGAATAAAGAAAACTGCTCAGAATTAATTCTGCCTGTCTTTCTTGCTTCTTTGGGCCTGACACATACCTGTATCTAGCAGTTGCTGGAATGCTTTGTTTATAGCTTCCATTTTCCTTCGATAAATATTTATCTGAAGTCCTTGGATATCTTGCGAGCATTTCTACATAATTCATTCCTGGCTGTGATGTGAATCCTGACACAGGCAGTCCCAGAGAATTTCCGGAGTTGCAATGCTACCAGCATAACAGGTGGAGAGAACGTCACTTTTTATTCAAATATTAACAAACAGGCAGATGGCCTATTGCCCAAGACACTATCTCTGCTCTCATTTGTAGAAAATACATTCGGATGGCTTGGGAGGGAGGGGAGGAAGGCCAGAGCAATGCCTAAATTATCAGTGTGCAAACTAATTTAAGAAAGTGATCCATATTAGTCACTCCATAAATAGTAGTAGAACCCCAGAGGAGTTTTTACAAGATTACAGTTATTAACCTTCTTCAGCCGACTAATGGCTTATTATCTCGTCCAATTCAGCTGGCACCTTCCCATCCTTGTCTTTCAGCCTTGGTGTCACCATTTTAATGGGGGGTGGGGGGAGAAGGGGAGCGGCTGGGAGAAGACGATAGACCCAAAGTCAACAATTCAGGTTGCGTGCATCTTGGGCAGCTCCTGAACTGAGACCCATCTGTCCAAAAGGCTAACCCTTGGCGAGGACTTCCGAGTGTGGCAGCCTTGCCACCCTAAGGGGAAAGCTTCTTCTGGAAACAGACAGCACAAACATACAATTTGCATAGGCTTTTGTTTAATGCCAGTTTTTTTCAGACTCTGGAATAGATCTCCCCATTTAAAAAAATATATATCCCAGCTTTTAACCTACATTTGGTAGGCTTCTGCCTTCAGAACACAAGTTTTACCTATGGAGTCTTTGCCTATGGTTGTGTCTTGGTCTAGGATTTAGGCAACAAAAACGAAATGCACAGGTATGGTATAGGTGGTACCTTGCTCAATAGCAGTAACTGTGAAAGGGATCTTGGAGTCCTAGTGGACAACCATTTAAATAGGAGACAGCAGTGTGCAGCAGCTGCCAAAAAAGCCAACACAGTTCTAGGCTGCATAAACAGGGGGATAGAATCAAGATCACGTGAAGTGTTAATACCACTTTATAAGGCCTTGGTGAGGCCACACTTGGAATACGGCATTCAGTTTTGGTCACCACTCTAGACTCTAGAAAGAGTGCAGAGAAGAGCAACCAAGAGGATTAGGAGACTGGAGGCTAAAACATATGAAGAACAGTTGCAGGAACCGGGAATGTCTAGTTTAATGAAAAGAAGGACCAGGGGAGACATGATAACAGTGTTCCAATATCTCAGGGGCTGCCACAAAGAAGAGGGAGTCAAGCTATTCTATTCCAAAGCACCTGAGGATAGAACAAGAAGCAATGGGTGGAAACTAATCAAGGATAGAAGCAACTTAGAACTGAGGAGAAATTTCCTGACAGTGAGAACAATTAACCGGTGGAACAGAAGTTGCCTCCAGAAATTGTGAATGCCCCAACACTGCAAGTCTTGGATAACCATTTGTCTGAAATGGTATAGGGCATTCTGCCTAGGCAGGGGGTTGGACTAGAAGACCTCCAAGGTCCCTCCCAACTCTGTTATTCTATGATTCTCAGTCATCCAGGTCATGTTGTCCCAAAAGTGCTTTTTTTCCCTTTTTCCAAGAGGAAAAGGGACTTTCTTGGGTTTTTTTTTCTTTGAATATGTTTTGCTTCTCATCCAAGAAGCTTCTTCAGCTCTGCTGAAGCTCTGCTGAAGAAGCTTCTTGGGTGAGAAGCAAAATGTCTTCAAAGAAAAAGAAAAAAATCCAAAGAAAATCCAGTTGCCTCTTGAAACAAAAGGATCTTGGTTGTTCTCTTGCAGATGTTTCCTTCTCCAACTAGGTAACATCACCTTTGTATATATACAATACGTACAATATTCTCCAAGAGAGAAGACTCCACCCTCTCCTACCACTGATGATGTTATCTAGTTAGGTAATAAAACGCTTGCAGGAAAACAATCAAGCTCAGAGAGCAACAAGACTCCAATGTCCAATCCTGAGCTACAAATATTCTCTTCTATCAGTTCAAGTTATAACTCCTTTCTTGATTTCTTTAATTCTCTGTAATACAATACAATACAATACAATACAATACAATACAATACAATACAATACAATACAATACAATACAATACAATACAATACAATAGCAGAGTTGGAAGGGACCTTGTAGGTCTTCTAGTCCAACTCCCTGTGTGGGCAGGAACCTTATACCATTTCAGACAAATGGCTATCTAACATCTTTTTAAAGACTTCCAGGGTTGAGGCATTCACAACTTCTGGAGGCAAGCTGTTCCAGAGGTTAATTGTTCTTACTGTCAGGAAATTTCTCCTTAGTTCTAAGTTGCTTCTCTCCTTGATTAGTTTCCACCCATTGCTTCTTGTCCTGCACCCAGGTGCCTTGGAGAATAGCTTGACTCCCTCTTCTTTGTGGCACCCTCTGAGATATTGGAAGGCTGCTATCATGTCTCCCCTGGTCCTTCTCTTCATCAAACCAGACCTACCCAGTTCCTGCAACCGTTCTTCATATGTTTTAGCCTCCAGTCCCCTAATCATCTTGGTTGCTCTTCTCTGCACTCTTTCCAGAGTCTCCACGTCTTTTCTACATACATAATGTTTAGGAGAAAACCAAAGCTGATCTTTAGGAACCAAAGAAAACTATGGCTCCAAACAATGTTAAGTCATAAGCAATTCAGAAAAACAGTGTTAAGTCATTATGTCCCTACAGATGATGACTAATAGGAGAATCGTTTGTTTTCCCCCATCTCAACATGTCCTATTTCATATAGCAGGCGCATCCCATTTGCAGAAGATTGAAATGCTTAGATTTAAGCAAAATTGGAGGTGCTGGAACTCTGAACCCTACAACCTTTTGCACGATTGATTCAGTGTCCACTGGAATCTCTGGTTTATTTTCAAGAGTTGGAAAAACATTTTTGTCACTTGCCCCTTCTGGTTTATTTGCGGCTAAGTCTTATCTAGTGAGGTAGTGACAGATTTTATGTTCCTGGGCTCCAAGATCACCACAGATGGAGATTGCAGCCGCCCTGGGTCCTAACAAGGAGAAGGGCGGGGTATAAATTTAATAAAATAAAATAAAATAAATTAAAATATGCTTGCTCCTGGGGAGGAAAGCTATGGCAAACCTAGACAGCATATTAAAAAGCAGAGACCTCACCCTGCCAACAAAAGTGCATCTAGTCAAGGCTTTGATTTTTCCTGTTGCAATGGATGGCTGTGAAGGTTGGACCATAAGGAAGGCTGAGGGCCAAAGAATGGAGGCCTTTGGACTCTGGTTCTGGAGAAGACTCCTGCGAGTCCCTTGGACTGCAAGGCCATCCAACCAGTCAGTCCTAGAGGAGATCAACCCTGGCTGCTCTTTAGAAGGTCAGATCCTGAAGAAGAAACTCAAATCCTTTGGCCATCGGAAGGAAGGACTCACTGGAGAAGAGTCTCATGCTGGGAAAGATGGAGGGCAAAAGAAGAAGGGGAGGACAGAGAAGGAAATGGCTGGATGGAGTCACCGAAGCAATCAGTGTGAGCTTAAATAGAGTCCAGAGGATGGTAGAGGACAGGAAGGCCTGGAGGAACATTGTCCATGGGATCACGATGGGTCAGACACGACTTCATAACTAACAACAACTACAAAGTCTTATCCATGTTATCGCTTTCAAAAAAAAAATCAATAAATCCAGAAGTAGTCTTGATATTAGTGGGTTTGGAGAATCATGCTTCTCATTCAAATTTTGAGGACATCTATTGCTTCAGAAGATGCCAGGGGTGGATTAGAAAATACGGCAATCAATTAACTCCTTGGTGGAGATAATTCTGTCTGAAGGTATTCTGCTTTTCTTTCTGTTTTCTTTTCTTGAGACGTTGCACGGAAGCTTTTAATCCTCTTGTTCTCCCCTCTGACCGGTTCTCTCTGCAATTGTTGCCGGAGAAAAATGATAATCCTTGTAACCCTGTTATACACCCTTGTTATATACTCTTGAAAGCTGAACTCATAGAAGTAAAGAGTGTATGTATAGTGTAGCCTTTATTGTCATTGTTCATCATGGATACAACGAAATGGGTTTTAGCCTCACTGGTGCCATCCAGGACAACAGATACAAACAACATAAATAGTATAAAGAATAACCCCTATGCAAGTAATTAGGAAAAAAGAAAGAAAGAAAAAACTAGTCATATATTTCCACGTGTGCATGGAGTGATTGTGATTGTGTTTAAGAGTCGGACAGCCCAAGGATAGAAACTAGTTTTAAACCTATTTGTATTCAGCTGGCTATCCTTTGATGTCTTCTGCCCGATGGTAGAAGTGCAAAGAGACACTGACCGGGGTGTGAATCATCTCTGAGTATCTTCCTTACTCTGCTAAAGCAACGAGACCTGGCGAGGTCATCCAGTGGTGTCAGAGGGCAACCAATGGTTTCTTGTGCCGAATTGATCCCTCTCTGTAGAGCCTTCCTGTCCGCGGCTGTTAAACCAGCATACCATACCGTAGTGCAGTATGTGAGGACACTTTCTATGGTGGGCTGATGGAATGTATGAACTCATATTTAGGCAATAATCCTGCTAGGTAATCATGAAGGTAAGGTAGTGGTAAAGATTCCCTTCACACGTATGTGCTAGTCATTCTGAACTGTAGGGGGCAGTGCTCATCTCCGTTTCAAAGCCGAAGAGCCAGTGCTGTCCGAAGAAGTCTCCGTGGTCATGTGGCCGGTATGACTAGACCCTGAAGGCACACGGAACATTGTTACCTTCCCACTAAAGGTGGCTCCTATTTTTCTGCTTTGCATTTGTGTGTGCTTTCGAAATGCTAGTGTGGCAGAAGCTGGGAGCTCACTCTGTTACTAGGGATTCGAACCGCCAAACTGCCAACCTTTTCTGATCGACAAGCTCAGCGTCCTAGCCACTGAGCCACCGCGTAATCATAAGGTTTTCTTAATACAAGAAGCTGTCTGGTTTATGGAGCGGAGCTGGACTTGTTATGAAGAGAGTGCCGGTGACTCAGAATCGCTGTTTTCTCTCTCGCCCTTGAAATCCTTCACCAGATCTTGTAAACAGCCCTTCTGGGAAGCTCGGCATCCCTGCGTGAAAAGAGCCACCTGCCAGGTACAAGAGCTTCTTCCCAAGCAGCCTCTAGATCCCCCACCTTCCTATATATATCAGAATACAGCAGTTATGAGACCTAATAATATGAGGTTTTCAGGGGGGAAAAGAAGGCAAAAAGGTTGCCATCAGTTCCAGTTATGCCCAGTCCAAATTCCATTTAATTTCTAGACACCTCTGCAAGGAACGGTTTGTGCCTAGGATGTTTGCAAGCAGAAATGTGTCGGTGTGGATGGGGTAGTCTCCTAGTCTTCCTTTCCTAAGCTGCTTGCCGAGTTTGGAACAGGACCAACTGTATTTTGGGGGGAGGGGAGATGCATAATTATTTAAGCCTACTCCGAAATGGGCCCCACCATGATTTTCTTAGAGTAACCAAGTTAAGGACCTCAGTTAAAAGGAGAGAAAAGGAAAACTAATCATCATTTAGCAGAGCCTCCTTCCTTCCTTCCTCCCTCCATTCATCCCGCCCCTCCTTCCTTCACTCCTTCTCATTCCCATCTTCCTTCCTTCCTTCCTTCTTCCTTCCCTCCCTCCTTCTCGTTCCCATCTTTCCTTCCTCCCTCCCCTCCTTCCTTCCTTCCTTCCTTCTCATTCCCATCTTCCTCCCTTCCTCCCTCCCTCCTCCCTCCCCTGCCTTCCTCCTTCTCCTTCCCATCTTTCCTTCCTCCCTCCCTCCTTCTCATTCCCATCATTCCTTCCTCCCTCCCTCCTTCTCATTCCAATCTTCCTGCCTTTTCATTCTCATCTTCCTTCCTCCCTCTCTCTCTCTTCCTACCCTCCTTCTTTCCCTGCCTTCCTCCTTCTCATTCCCATCTTTCCTTCCTCCCTCCCTTCTTCTCATTCCATCTTTTCTTCCTTCCTTCCTCCCTCCCCTCCTTCCTTCTCTCCTTCTCATTCCCATCTTCCTTCCTCCCTCCCCTCCTTCCTTCTCTCCTTCTCATTCCCATCTTCCTCCCTCCCTCCCTCCCTCCCCTCCTTCTTTCTCTCCTTCTCATTCCCATCTTCCTTCCTCCCTCCCTCCCCTCCTCCCTTCTCTCCTTCTCATTCCCATCTTCCTTCTTTCATTCCTCTCCTCCTCCCCTCCTTCCTTCCCTGCCTTCCTCCTTCTCATTCCTACCTACCTACCTACCTACCTACCTACCTACCTACCTACCTACCTTTTTTCTCCTCCATAATGAAAAACCTGCTTGCACAGGCTCTGTAAAGGCCAATGCTGGTTCCTCCTAAGAAGAACCACTGGCGTGTGCCTCTGAAACTGTCGGCATGCTTCCCTCCACCTGTTTCCACAACTTTCTGGAACAAACTGACAGATTACAGCCTCCTGATCCCAAGAATGCAGAACTGAGAGGGAGCCAAACTCTTAATAGGCAATAAAACTACCACACAAGAACATTCACCTCCCCCCCCCACATCAAGCACCAAATTAATTACACATATAGTGTGCAAAAGGAAGGAACTCTGCTAACCTACACACAGCAGCAGCTGCTCAAAGGACGTCCATGTTTCTGTGCGCAACTGGTGGGTGACCTTTGCTGGAACACAGCAAGATACGGTTGGTTGGTTTCTGTGATATTCTTTCCAAATAGGATTATAGATCTCTAACATGGCACCTTCTCTCTGGAATTACATCCCCCTGGAGGTTCTGGCTACCCACACCTTGCAAATCCTTAGATCATCTTTAAAAACTTGGATATTTCCCCCAAGCCCTGAGATAAATCAATGCTGCACCCATTTTGATGTACAGTCTACCTTTTTAAGTTGTTCCTCTGGGTGTTTGGCTCTTATTTCATGTTGCCTTGTTTGACTTTTAGCTGCCTATCTCACAAAAAGTGACTCTGGGTGGCAAACAACAAAGATATAAAAATGATAAACATAGTTTTAATTTCACCCAGAATCTATGCTGGGTTGGGCAGCGATAGACAGGCCGGGTGTTGAGTTCCTCTTAACTTTCTGCCACTGGAGGGATGTCATCTGCGTATCTGAGGTTGTTGATATTTCTCCCGGCAGTCTTAATTCCAACTTTTGATTCATCTAGCCCCGCCTTTCTCGTGATGTGCTCTGCATATAAAATTAAATAGGAAGGGCGACAGTATGTGCAGCCTTGCTGGACTCCTTTCCCAATTTTAAACCAATCAGGGGTTCCTCGTCCAGTTCTCACCAGTCAGTCCTAGAGGAGATCAACCCTGACTGCTCTTTAGAAGGCCAGATCCTGAAGAGGAAACTCAAAGACTTCGGCCACCTAAAGAGAAGGAAGAAGGACTCCCTGGAGAAGAGCCTCATGCTGGGAAGGATGGAGGGCAAAAGAAGAAGAAGGGGACGGCAGAGAAGGAGGTGGCTGGATGGAATCACCGAAGCAGAAGGCGTGAGCTTAAACGGACTCCAGAAGATGGCAGAGGACAGGAAGGCCTGGAGGAACATTGTCCATGGGGTCACGATGGGTCGGACACGACTTCGCAACTAACAACAACAAGGCAGGCAGGCAGGCAGGCAGACTGACTCACTCAATCATTGATTGATTGATTTTTAGATATAGTGACTGGATGGATGGACAGACAGACTGATCTTGGACAGACAGTAAACATGCTTAAGATATATATTTATTTATTTTCCCCTCAAAAGCGGGGGAGGGAGGGAGGGAAAGAGGAGAGAGAGAGAGAGAGAGAGAGAGAGAGAGAGAGAGAGAGAGAGAGAGAGAGAGAGAGAGAGAGAGAGAGAGAGAGAACACATGTATATACTTTTTACTGCAAAAAGTAGTAAAACGTAGGGGAGGGAGGCCAGAGCAATGCCTAAATTATCAGTGTACAAACTAATTTAAGAAAGGAATCCATATTAGTCACTCCATAAATAGTAGTAGAACCCCAGAGGAGTTTTTACAAGATTACAGTTATTAACCTTCTTCAGCCGACTAATGGCTTATTATCTCGTCCAATTCAGCTGGCACCTTCCCATCCTTGTCTTTCTGCCTTGGTGTCACCATTTTAATGGGGGGTGGGGGGGAGAAGGGGAGCGGCTGGGAGAAGACGATAGACCCAAAGTCAACAATTCAGGTTGCGTGCATCTTGGGCAGCTCCTGAACTGAGACCCATCTGTCCAAAAGGCTAACCCTTGGCGAGGACTTCCGAGTGTGGCAGCCTTGCCACCCTAAGGGGAAAGCTTCTTCTGGAAACAGACAGCACAAACATATAATTTGCATAGGCTTTCGTTTAAAGGTTCTCTGATTTCTTCCTTAGAAGAATGGCTAACTTATTTGTAGGTGTTTGCTTTATTGTTCAGAACAACTTCATATCTAAAAGTAAATCTACTGCAGAACGCCATTCTAATTGGAAATCATTTCTGGACTATAATTTAATCCACAAATTTGTTCCAGACTCAAAACTTGGCATTTCTACATTTAGATTCTTTAACTCAATTTTATGGAAAATTAGATTTCTAGCACTGACCTAATTTATTGCAGCTTATAGCCCTACTTAGTGACGTCTCTTGGGTGAGCAGGGATTCTCAGCGTCTTCAAAAAGGGATAGGATTTATTTTGTGACTTCGTAACGAAGGAACATTGAAAATTTGTAATTCTGACAAATTAGATCGTGCGCATTCACTTATCTGCATTCTGCTATCTCTGCCCTGCTCTTTTATTCATTTCATGTATCTTTTCCCCCCTTTAAAGTGTTTAATTAAGAAGGAGAATTGTCCAAAGGCCTTTGAAGGCTACAAATATTTCCACATGACAAAGGAAATACATTTGTAATCCTTTGAGCCTACTGTTGGGGCCCGCCAGTGGCCAGCAAAGCTGGCAGCAGATTCGGACAGTGAGGAGGTTGGGGAGGAACATGGGCCAGTCCTGGAGTCTGGGGAAGGCTCGGATGAGGGCTCTGTGTCGGAGGCAGAGAGGGGGGTCAAAGCCATATGCCAGCTATCAGCTGCCTTCAGAGTCAGACATCAGCGAGGCAGATGAACAGCTGGAGCCTGTTCCCAGTGTGCGCATGCACAGAGTTACCAGACGAAGGGAAGAGCTAAAGAACAGGGGTCGACTTGGGAGTAAGGCCACAGGTGAAGGATGAATGGCCCCTCCCAGAGGAAATAAAAGAGGAGCGAAAGGGGAGTGGAGTTTGCAGGAGGCAATGAGTTCGCTTCATTGGTTCGTGACTCTCCGAGACTCCTTGCCAAGTTTTGCAGATCTCAGCCTGGCAGCTCTCCAAGCCAGATAAGGTCTGTGACCGTAAATCCTCCCTTTTGAAAGACTTTGCTGGATGGGAAGGAGCAGAATTCACAGCAAATTTATAAAAGGTTTTTTTTTGTCAGGACAAGGAGTTTGCTTCAGGCTCTCGGGAAGCCTCGTTTGGAACGCTTATAAACAAGATCCTGTTCTGTTTGAAAGGAAAAACTGAACTACCGCTGTCTTTTTTTCCTTTTCAAAATCTGAAAACTAGACAAGGTCACTCTGTCGACATTGTCACTAAGGCACGGTTGCAGGGGTTAGTTCAAACATTAGCAACCCAGCAGAAATGATTACTGCCCCCTTGGATTTTTAAAATTGCATCCCGTTCCCATCCTATATTTTCCCTAAGTTTTCTTTGCCCTTCAAATTGAGGGCAGAGGCAATTGAGGTTTCCAGGGCACCAAGTTCCTTCCGAGCCAAGGCCGGAACGCCATCCTCGACTCGATTATTCAGCTCAATTCCCGACCGAAGGAAAACATAATTTATCCCAGAGGAAAAATTCACATACAAAACGTAAATTTACACGCCAGCGGCCCTCCGAGAGCCTGTCCTATTTCATTCCTCCTTGTGGGCTGCTTCCCAAATATTGGTTTAGGGGTGGGAGAGCAATGAATGATTAATACCTAAGTGCTCTTGTTCTTTTTTTTAACAGTTGGGTTTTTGTTTTTTTTTAAGAGTGGGGAATGGGGAGCGAAATGCTTTTCTGGAGAAACATCGTATGCATATTTCATGAAATAATTTTCCTGTCTGGTTAAATGGGAGCTTTCTTTCCTTGTCTCAGAGATGCTAACTGCTTCTCATTAAGTAATTTGAGCTGCCGAACAGGGAGGGGACTATCAAAGTGCTCCCTTATTTTTAGGTGTTTTTTTTAAAAAAAAATAATAATTCCAACTTTCCTCGGTGTTGGCGGCTGAAGCTCAGAGGGGTTCGGGGCTACGGGATTATAAAAAGGCCCATTGCTTTCAGGGGTTCAGACAAGGAATAATGGATGGAAACTGACCAAGGAGAGATTCAACCTGAAAATAAGGATTAATTTTCTGACCGTGAGAACAATCAACCCATGGAACAGAATTCCTGGCCTTTTCCCAAAGAAAAGAGGGCAGTCTTCCAATATTTGAGGGGCTGCTACAGAGAGAAGGGGCTCAAGCTATTCTCCAAAGCACCTGAAGACCAGACAAGGAATAATGGATGGAAACTGAACAAGGAGAGATTCAACCTGGAAATAAGGAGGAACTTTCTGACAGAGAACAATCCACCCATGGAACAGAAATTGCCTTCAGAAGTTGTGGGAGCTTCATCCCTGGAGGCTTTCACGAAGAGACTGGACTGCCATCTGTCAGAAATGGTGTAGGGTCTCCTGCTTGGGCAGGGGGTTGGACTAGATGACCTACAAGGTCCCTTCCAACTGTGATAATGTAAAAAAATCTCTAAAAACCAAAGCCGTAGGAGGCGGACTTCAATGGTTGAGTGTTTCCACAGTTCTTCCTAGTTTGCAATTAAAACCCTAAAGGAGCAGCTTAAGGTAAGAAAATTACAGATTTTTCAGGTGTTGGACTGTCGTCTTGGGAACTCTGCTGTAACAGGGTCAGGATGAAGCTAAATCTGCTCTAAGTTTAACACCCAGGTAAACTTAATTCAATCTAATTCTCTTCAAATCACTGGATAGGATTACTCCCTAAGGGTTTCGTAATCCTGTCTGTTCCGACCTAGGCTTCCCCCAAAAGCCCAAAGCAGATACCTGGTCCCGACAAAACCCCTTTTATTAAATAAATATGAATTCCTCTCATTTACATTCAGCAAAGGCCTGGCAGATAGTCTTTCAAAGGAATATTTAGGACTATAGACCTTATCTATCTTGGAAAGCTGCCATGTAAATATTGTCCAAAGGAGGTGCTGTGCGAGGAAAGGCTGGGCACAGAGTCTCTGAGATTCACGGACAGATCTTCTCACTCCTGAAATGAACTAACAAACGAATGAACGAATTGTTTCTTGCAAAAGTCTTTTCCCCTTTCACTCCTGTTTTATTTCCTATGGGAGGGGCCATTCACCTTCCACCTGCACCTTTACTCCCAATTCGACCCTGATTTCTGAGTTGTTCTTTTCTTCTGGCAGCTCTGCGCATGCGCACGCCGGGAACAGGCTCCAGCTATTCCCCTGCCTCATTGATGTCTAGCTTCATAGGCACCTGATCACTGCCAGGCGGCCTCGGCCTCCTCTCTGCCTCCAACGCAGAGCCCTCATCCGAGCCTTCCCCAGACTCCAGGACTGGCCCATGTTCCTCCCCAACCTTCTCACTGTCCGACTCTCCTGCCAGCTCCGTTGGCGGCCCACCACACTGTCCCCTTAAGTAATATTTTTGTTTTAGAATGTGACAAGGTTTGGGAACAGTTGGGCAAGGATTTGGGGGCTCAAGCTGCGCACCCTTCTTTGAAACCATCCGAAGTGAAGATATAGGCATCTTGCAACCTACCTGCAAGACTTCAATTAAAACCTGGTTGGCAAACCGAAGTCTCCAGGGCCCATTTGAAACAGACAGCCCGAGCTGCGAATTCCTATCACAGTTGTGCCCACAGTCTCTCAGGAATCTCTGATGGTGTGAGGTTTCATAGATAACAGGGCTCTAAATGCAGTGTGCGGTAGATTTCCATGGTAGCGACGTGATGCAATCTGCTAAAACAGATCAAGGCACAAAATACATCAACCGACTTGAACGGCGGCAAAGAGTAAGGCTGTCAGTTTGCAAAGTAGAGATAAACTAATACGTCAAGTCTGATTTGGCTTCGATTCCCCTTTCCCGGCTCTTCCGTTGGGTTTGATCTCCTTCCCACGTGACGCTCAGAGCCATTCCTAAATTAAAACATCCCCATGAGAGATGTCTGCGTTCTCTTCTCACGCCTTCGTCCACACCCGTCTCGTTTCGGCGTAGCAGCTTCTCTAATGCGTGCATTTCGCCCAGAATTCATCCTACATAATAGAGTTGACATTTCGTTTTAAGCATCACCATTTTTTCCCTTCATTTCCCCAATTGGCCCATTGAGATGCACAGTCCTTGTTTGCTAAATTTTAAAAAAAAACAAGCACATTTTGAAAGGACAAAGGTGTCAAGTTTGTGTTGTGGCCAGCCAACGGCCAGCAGTGCTGGCAGCAGATTCAGACAGGGAGGAGGGTTGGGGAGGAACCTGGGCAGTGGTGGGTTTCTGAAGGCTCGCACCTACTCGCGAGAGCTGGTTGATTAAATTTAGAGAACCGGTGAGAGGGGGTTCCACCGGCGTACCTGGAAGTAAATCTGGCCCGCCGCTGCCAATGACCCAATGGGAAGGAAAGGAAAGGAAAGGAAGGAAGGAAGGAAGAAAGAAAGAAAGAAAGAAAGAAAGAAAGAAAGAAAGAAAGAAAGAAAGAAAGAAAGAAAGAAAGAAAGAAAGAAAGAAAGAATTTATCATCACAATTGAGTCCAAAATTTTGGTTGCTAAGCAAGAGCGTTGTTAAATGAGTTTCACCACATTTTAAAAGATGGCCACTCCCACCCTGTCACATTACTGCCAAGCCACGCCCACGGAGAGGGAGGGAGGAAGAGAGGTAGATGATATCCTTCCATGTCTGAGATAATGTCCTTTTATATCATCCTGGGCTTAAAAACGTTTAAGCCTCCCTAGTCCAAGCAAGCATATGTACCCCATCCTCAGGATCTTCTTAGCCTCGAATTCCTCTATAAGGGCAAAGCCTCCATTATCCAGGATATGGGTTGTTCAGAGCGAAAGATTAAAACAGAGAACGCTGGAAATGGCCATTGGTCTGCAGAATAAGAGTCTGCGAATTATAATTGACACGGTTGTTGTTTTTTCCTCTTTCTCCTTTCAGTCTTTTCCTGAAATAAAGTTACATTTATGGTCGGCAGCAGAATTGTTTTTTCTGACTTATACTTTGTTTTGTGAGCAGTGTGAAATGGGTCATGCTGTATAAAATGTGTGGGAGCTTATGTCTGGGGGGGAAAAAACCACTTCTAAAATAGGAATTCTCCATCCAGCAATAGATTTCAGCGCCGTGTTTAGAAGATTATTATCCCACGATTTGAAAATAGAGAAGGAGGTTTCCTTGCTTTCGCCACTTCATTTTAAACTCATGCATAGAGCGACCACAGTTAATGATACACAGGAGCCTAGTCTCCTGCCCCAAATGTATTGGTGTGAATCAGTGACGATATGTCAGCGGTCTGAAAAAAATAATAATGTGTCTCCTCTTTTATGCTATTAACTTTTTCCCCTTGTGTCTTCACCTGGAGGTTAATCTGTGAATCTGATGCATTGCAGACAAGAGTTTGAAATATGTTATATAAGCAGGGGAAAATAGGGATTCCCGGTCCTAAAATGTCCAATAGGGCACACTGGACAAGAAAGACTAGGTAGAGGACAAGAAGCAGACAGATGGATGCTAACCAAGGAGAAATCCAACCTAGAACGAGGGAGACATTTCCTGACAGTGAGAACAATTAACCAGTGGAATGCCTTGTCTTCAGAAGTTGTGGGTGCTCCAACTCTGGAAGTTTTCAGAAGAGAATGGACAATCATTTGTCTGAAATGATATAATGTTTGCTGCTTGAGCATGGGGGTTGGACTAGAGCAGGGGTCCCCAACCTTTGCAACTTTAAGTCTGAAGGACTTCAGATCCCAGAATTCTTCAGCCAGCTTTGCTGGCTGGAGAATTCTGGGAGCTGAAGTCCTTCAGACTTAAAGTTGCAAAGGTTGGGGACCCCTGGACTAGAGGACCTACAAGGTCCCTTCCAGCCCGCCCTCCTTCCTTCCTTCCTTCCTTCCTTCCTTCCTTCCTTCCTTCCTTCTTTCTTTCTTTCTTTCTTTCTTTTCTTTCTTTCTGCAAACCCATCTCCCTTATAGGACTCATTATGTTATCTAGTGGGGTAATGAAATGTTTGCAAGTCAACAGCCAAGATCAGACAGCACCAAGGACATCACAGTCATTGTCCTCCTCCTCCTCCTCCTCTTCCTCCTCCTCCTCTTCCCCCCACCTCCTTTTTTCTGCAAACCTGACTCCCTTATAGGACTGATGATGTTATCTAGTTGGGTAATGAAATGTATGCAAGAAAACAACCAAGCTCAGAAAGCACCGAGGATCCCATAATCCCTCCTCCTCCTCCTCCTCTTCTTCTTCTTCTTCTTCTCCTCCTCCTCCTCCTCTTCCTCCTCCTCCTCCTCCTCCTCCTTCTATTTCACAAAACAGTGGGAAGTGCTGGCTGATGACCATTGAACAAATGGACACGGAGATTGGAGAATTCTCTTCCTGAGCAGTTTTTTTCCCCCCAGCAATGATGGCTGGCTGTTGACCAGAGCTGCTCCTGGGGTCAAATTCCTGAAATTACATGTGCAGGACTTCTAAAATCCTTCCTAATGCTTTGAGTCTCTCTCTCTCTCTCTCTCTCTCTCTCTCTCTCTCTCTCTCTCTCTCTCTCTCTCTCTCTCTCTCTCTCTAGGACTGCTTTAGCTTGATCCACTCAGAGGCATCCAGCTAAGTGTTAAAAGCGCAGTGCAAATGTTTTCCAAAAGTTAAGCCGGATCGACAACAACTTCTTACGGTTCTAAATACAATTCTTGGCAGGAGATGAATAGGATTGAAGCTCGTGTGTGTGTGTGTGTGTGTGTGTGTGTGTGTGTGTGTGTGTGTTGGAAAACCTCTTTGTGCGCATTTCTGTTATGCAGAGGCAGATCAAGGTTGAAAGGGCAACAAACCTGCGAATGTAACGCCATTTAAAATCGAGTATTTATTTATTTGGTTTCTCAAACATGTACGAGATAACAGGCATGAGCATGAACATGGACACGGAGAAAGGGAAATGGGTACAAATAAATGGGGAGAGTAGGACAGGGATGGTAGTTATGCTGGTGCGCTTATGCATGCTCCCTTTATGGACCTCCTAGGAATGGGGCGAGGTCCACCATAGACAGCTTAGTTCTCGTTTAGTTTTAGTTTTGGTTTTGGTTTTGGTTTTGGTTTTGGTTTTTAGTTTTAGTTTTAGTTTTAGTTTTAGTTTTAGTTTTAGTTTTAGTTTTAGTTTTAGTTTTAGTTTTGTTTAGTTTATTGTCATTGCACCTTGTACAATGAAATTAAATGCAATCTTCATTATTCAATGACAGTTCAGGTTGTTAAGGAATCCTGTGCAATCCTTAAGCACAACCTCAGGGGGTGGCTGGTTTCCTCATTGACCTGACTTATGGGAAGCTGGCAGTGAAGATCACAAGGGGGGATGATGTGGCTGTGGGAAGCTGTGACCACTGAAACTGTGTGCCCGGTTGCCAAGCGCCCCAGTCACGATCCTGTGTCTGTGGTGGACACTACGACAGCCACAACTTCAAGGACCGGCCATAAGTCTTCTTGTTGAGCACTGTTGTAACTTAGAATGGTTGCTGAATGAGAAGCCACTAAGTGAGGAGTACCTGTATAGTCAAAAGCCCTTCCTTGCCTTTCATGGGTTGGAGGTTGAAGCTGTGGAGGGTTTGAGGATGTAGCAATGGATTCAGGGAGAGCATCCCAGGCGTTGACCACTCTGGTTGGCGAAGTTCTATTTTCTGCAATCGAGTTTGGAACGGTTTACCTTGAGCTTGTATCTATTGTGTGCTCATATATTATTGTGGTTGAAGCTGAAGTAGTCGTTGACAGGTAAGACGTTGTAGCAGACAATTTTGTGTACTACGCTTAGGTCAGACCTTAGTCGGCGTAGTTCCAGGTTGTCCAAGCCCAAAAATTTTGAGCCTGGTGGCATAAGGGATTCTGTTGTGGCCCAGCTGCCTCTGGATGAGCTGCTGATGGATTCCTCTAGTGAGGAGTCCTATGAGTCGGCTCTAGAGGAGGAAACCCAGTTTGTCCCGGATGTCAGGCTAAGAATTGAGAGGACGCAATTAGCAGAACGACGCCATCGGAGATAATCAGTATCAGCTGCCTAATGGCCTGGCCCTTCCCAAGAGGCTTTAAAAGAAATCCTCTGTGAAGAGTAGGTTTGCAGGAAACAACAGAGGAGCTACAGAGTCAGAGAATTGTGTCGTGTAATCTTTCAGTCTAGTTCAGGTTAGTTCAGGCAAGCTGCCAAGTAGCAGTCTGTGTAGTTAATTATCTTGTGAAGGGAGGGAGTCAGAACAGGATTCTGTTGTGAGCAGAGGAGTGGAGGACTCTTCTCGTGAAGTACCTCTGCTCTGCTCCCTCCATCATTGTAACTGTGCTCAGCACATGTCTTTGGAGACTTCCAGCTCTTCAAAAGCTTCTTTTTCTGCAGTTTGTCCTTCTCTGTTGTGGCCTTCATATTATGGGATGCTTTGCCTCCGGAGGTGTGTCTGTAATCCTTTGGAGGCTGATGAAGACCGATGTACCTGAGCAGACATTTAGATGTTGGTGAGCAGATAATTCAGTGGAACCTTTCTGTTCTTGGAGGCCTGTAGTTTGCCATTGATGGGTAAACTCTCAATGGTCAATTTGAAGGAGGGAGGGAGAGCGTGAGGGAGGGAAAGAAAGGAGGCAGGAAAAAATGGAGGAAAAGAAGAGGGAGGGAGGGAGGGAGGAAAGGAAGAGGAGTGGGTGAGTGAAGGAAGGAGGGAGGGAAAGAAAGAAGGAAAGGAAGGAAGGGAGGGAGGGAGG